>JBAMCF010000522.1:0-33799 GCA_037075285.1 Drosophila lutescens | reverse complement strand
ATTACTTCGTTCAGTTACATGTTATGATCTATCTTAGTTTAAAATATTTTTTGAAAATTTATAAAATTCTAAGGAGTCCAAACTATCGATGTTGTACTGTATTTGCGAAATAGGGGGCGGGGTCAACTGAAACGCAGCGAAATAAGACAAAATGTAATGACCTTGGCAGCCAAGCGCCAACGCAACGCTAACACACATTGGCACACACACTCACTAGCACACACACCCCCGCATTCAAGCACACACAAACTTAAAAATAATTTCTCAAAGAGAAGCGCCAAGAACAAAAAAAGCAACAACAAGAAAAAGACATTGGCGGTCATGCGTTGGCGTCGCTGCCGCTGCCGCAGCCGCAGTCGGCGTCGACGCTGGCAGCGGTATCTAAATTATGCAAACTGAGAAATTGCCCCACACATGCACACACACGTGTGCACATTATATCCCGTCCAGCTGTCGCCCCCCAATGCAAATGTAACGGTTATGTGCTATGTGGCTTAAATGCTTATCGCCCCGGCTAAACTGACCAACTAACGGAATTTCAATTTCGGCACGCATTTTCCACGGGCTTTTTATAGGCGTGTGCTCCTGATTGCTCTCTTCTCCGTTCCGTACTTTTCCCGCCGGAGTCGTTTGTCGATTAGCGTACAGAAAGAAAAAACTTTGATGATTTAAAGATTTTACATAATATTATAAGACAAATAATAAGATTATTTCAAATGTAGAGAGAAACGAGGACGGAAGCTAACTTCGGCAAGCCGAAGTTTTAATACCCTTGCAGATTTCACGCAGAATGAAAAGCAAAGGAAACTTAATCTAAAATCCCAACCCTCTAGATCTTATAGCGAGTGTGGGCGTTAGAGTGGGCGTAACACATACGCATAACAAATTTGCGCTGAATAGAAAGCGAAGAAATCTAAATATAAAATCCTAAACATCTAGATCTTATAGCGAGTGTGGGCGCTGGAGTGCGCGTTGGAGTGGGCGTGGCACATACGCATAACAAACTTGCGCTGAATAGAAAGTAATGGAATCTAAATCTAAAAGTACAAGCCTCTAGCTCTTATAGCTTCCGAGATCACAGCGTTTTAAAAAAAAGTACAATTATGATGGTAAATAAAAAATTGGACAATTCCTTCAGGTTTTAAATGCATGGCCCATACACAACGCTTTTATGAGAATCGAGGAGGAGAGCGCCTGTACCATCAAAAAAGTTCATGGTCAAAAACTATGAGAATCGAGGAGGACAGCGCTGACTATCGAAAAAAAGAAAACTTTGTGTAATAATATATATAAAAAAACTTAACTTAATAATATATAAAAAAAAGATTTCCTATATGTAACCAATTCAATTACTAAACGGCAGCTTTAGTATACAGTTGTCTGATTGGCAAGAACTATTACCCTGAGCAAGGTATACATAAATAAATTAGATTTGCATAGTTTCATGTCAATAGCTTTAGTCCTGCAAAAATGTCATGTAAAAATAGAAAAAAATGGATATTTTCACAGCTTTTAACTAGATATAGACGTTCGATCGGCACGCGCTTTTACCCTGACCAAGGTGTGCATAAAATAATACGATTTGGAAAGTTTTATGGGAATAGCTTATATTCTGCGCGAAATATCCTGAAAAAAGTCAAATGTTGACCGATTTCACCCTATTGTTCCTATGGGAGCTATAAGATATAGACGTCCGATCGGCACGCGCTTTTACCCTGATCAAGGTATGCGTAAAAGAATAAGATTCATGTCAAAAGCTCTTACACTGAGCGAAATATCTTCATTTTGTGAAAGCTATATCCGATTGTTCCTATGGGAGCTATAGGATATAGACGTCCGATCGGGTCGGTTTTCAAACTTGATCTGCGTACACATGTTTTAGGACGACTGTGAAAAATTTAAGTCGCTAGCTTTTAAACTGAGCTCGCAAACGGTATTGAAACAGACATACAGACGGACAGACGGACAGACGGACAGACGGACAGACGGACATGGCTATATCGACTCCCCTATTGATCCTGATCAAGAATATATATACTTTATGGGGTCGGAAACGTCTCCTTCACTGCGTTACAAACTTCTGACCAAAATTATAATACCCTCTGCAAGGGTATAAAAAGATTTCCTATATGTAACCAATTCAATTACTAAACGGCAGCTTTAGTATACAGTTGTCTGATTGGCAAGAACTATTACCCTGAGCAAGGTATACATAAATAAATTAGATTTGCATAGTTTCATGTCAATAGCTTTAGTCCTGCAAAAATGTCATGTAAAAATAGAAAAAAATGGATATTTTCACAGCTTTTAACTAGATATAGACGTTCGATCGGCACGCGCTTTTACCCTGACCAAGGTGTGCATAAAATAATACGATTTGGAAAGTTTTATGGGAATAGCTTATATTCTGCGCGAAATATCCTGAAAAAAGTCAAATGTTGACCGATTTCACCCTATTGTTCCTATGGGAGCTATAAGATATAGACGTCCGATCGGCACGCGCTTTTACCCTGATCAAGGTATGCGTAAAAGAATAAGATTCATGTCAAAAGCTCTTACACTGAGCGAAATATCTTCATTTTGTGAAAGCTATATCCGATTGTTCCTATGGGAGCTATAGGATATAGACGTCCGATCGGGTCGGTTTTCAAACTTGATCTGCGTACACATGTTTTAGGACGACTGTGAAAAATTTAAGTCGCTAGCTTTTAAACTGAGCTCGCAAACGGTATTGAAACAGACATACAGACGGACAGACGGACAGACGGACAGACGGACAGACGGACATGGCTATATCGACTCCCCTATTGATCCTGATCAAGAATATATATACTTTATGGGGTCGGAAACGTCTCCTTCACTGCGTTACAAACTTCTGACCAAAATTATAATACCCTCTGCAAGGGTATAAAAAGATTTCCTATATGTAACCAATTCAATTACTAAACGGCAGCTTTAGTATACAGTTGTCTGATTGGCAAGAACTATTACCCTGAGCAAGGTATACATAAATAAATTAGATTTGCATAGTTTCATGTCAATAGCTTTAGTCCTGCAAAAATGTCATGTAAAAATAGAAAAAAATGGATATTTTCACAGCTTTTAACTAGATATAGACGTTCGATCGGCACGCGCTTTTACCCTGACCAAGGTGTGCATAAAATAATACGATTTGGAAAGTTTTATGGGAATAGCTTATATTCTGCGCGAAATATCCTGAAAAAAGTCAAATGTTGACCGATTTCACCCTATTGTTCCTATGGGAGCTATAAGATATAGACGTCCGATCGGCACGCGCTTTTACCCTGATCAAGGTATGCGTAAAAGAATAAGATTCATGTCAAAAGCTCTTACACTGAGCGAAATATCTTCATTTTGTGAAAGCTATATCCGATTGTTCCTATGGGAGCTATAGGATATAGACGTCCGATCGGGTCGGTTTTCAAACTTGATCTGCGTACACATGTTTTAGGACGACTGTGAAAAATTTAAGTCGCTAGCTTTTAAACTGAGCTCGCAAACGGTATTGAAACAGACATACAGACGGACAGACGGACAGACGGACAGACGGACAGACGGACATGGCTATATCGACTCCCCTATTGATCCTGATCAAGAATATATATACTTTATGGGGTCGGAAACGTCTCCTTCACTGCGTTACAAACTTCTGACCAAAATTATAATACCCTCTGCAAGGGTATAAAAAGATTTCCTATATGTAACCAATTCAATTACTAAACGGCAGCTTTAGTATACAGTTGTCTGATTGGCAAGAACTATTACCCTGAGCAAGGTATACATAAATAAATTAGATTTGCATAGTTTCATGTCAATAGCTTTAGTCCTGCAAAAATGTCATGTAAAAATAGAAAAAAATGGATATTTTCACAGCTTTTAACTAGATATAGACGTTCGATCGGCACGCGCTTTTACCCTGACCAAGGTGTGCATAAAATAATACGATTTGGAAAGTTTTATGGGAATAGCTTATATTCTGCGCGAAATATCCTGAAAAAAGTCAAATGTTGACCGATTTCACCCTATTGTTCCTATGGGAGCTATAAGATATAGACGTCCGATCGGCACGCGCTTTTACCCTGATCAAGGTATGCGTAAAAGAATAAGATTCATGTCAAAAGCTCTTACACTGAGCGAAATATCTTCATTTTGTGAAAGCTATATCCGATTGTTCCTATGGGAGCTATAGGATATAGACGTCCGATCGGGTCGGTTTTCAAACTTGATCTGCGTACACATGTTTTAGGACGACTGTGAAAAATTTAAGTCGCTAGCTTTTAAACTGAGCTCGCAAACGGTATTGAAACAGACATACAGACGGACAGACGGACAGACGGACAGACGGACAGACGGACATGGCTATATCGACTCCCCTATTGATCCTGATCAAGAATATATATACTTTATGGGGTCGGAAACGTCTCCTTCACTGCGTTACAAACTTCTGACCAAAATTATAATACCCTCTGCAAGGGTATAAAAAACTTAACTTAATAATATATAAAAACGAGGACGGAAGCTAACTTCGGCAAGCCGAAGTTTTAATACCCTTGCAGATTTCACGCAGAATGAAAAGCAAAGGAAACTTAATCTAAAATCCCAACCCTCTAGATCTTATAGCGAGTGTGGGCGTTAGAGTGGGCGTAACACATACGCATAACAAATTTGCGCTGAATAGAAAGCGAAGAAATCTAAATATAAAATCCTAAACATCTAGATCTTATAGCGAGTGTGGGCGCTGGAGTGCGCGTTGGAGTGGGCGTGGCACATACGCATAACAAACTTGCGCTGAATAGAAAGTAATGGAATCTAAATCTAAAAGTACAAGCCTCTAGCTCTTATAGCTTCCGAGATCACAGCGTTTTAAAAAAAAGTACAATTATGATGGTAAATAAAAAATTGGACAATTCCTTCAGGTTTTAAATGCATGGCCCATACACAACGCTTTTATGAGAATCGAGGAGGAGAGCAGCTGTACCATCAAAAAAGTTAATGGTCAAAAACTATGAGAATCGAGGAGGACAGCGCTGACTATCGAAAAAAAGAAAACTTTGTGTAATAATATATATAAAAAAACTTAACTTAATAATATATAAAAAAAAGATTTCCTATATGTAACCAATTCAATTACTAAACGGCAGCTTTAGTATACAGTTGTCTGATTGGCAAGAACTATTACCCTGAGCAAGGTATACATAAATAAATTAGATTTGCATAGTTTCATGTCAATAGCTTTAGTACTGCAAAAATGTCATGTAAAAATAGAAAAAAAGGATATTTTCACAGCTTTTAACTAGATATAGACGTTCGATCGGCACGCGCTTTTACCCTGACCAAGGTGTGCATAAAATAATACGATTTGGAAAGTTTCATGGGAATAGCTTATATTCTGCGCGAAATATCCTGAAAAAAGTCAAATGTTGACCGATTTCACCCTATTGTTCCTATGGGAGCTATAAGATATAGACGTCCGATCGGCACGCGCTTTTACCCTGATCAAGGTATGCGTAAAAAAATAATAAAGATTCATGTCATTAGCTTTTACACTGTGCGAAATATCTTGAATTTTGCAAGTTGTATCCGATTGTTCCTATGGGAGCTATAGGATATAGACGTCCGATCGGGTCGACGGACAGACGGACATGGCTATATCGACTCCCCTATTGATCCTGATCAAGAATATATATACTTTATGGGGTCGGAAACGTCTCCTTCACTGCGTTACAAACTTCTGACCAAAATTATAATACCCTCTGCAAGGGTATAAAAACCAAGACTTTCGCACGCGACACCAATAGAAGTGACTTTTTTGACTTCCCGCTTAACTTTCGATTGTAGCGAAACGTGAAGGAATATTTTAATGCAGTTAATTTCATAGTGACCCCTATTCTTTCTTCTTAAAAGTGTATTTGGTTTGGTTGAAAAATTTTTAGTAGTTATTTTTTATTTGCAATGAAGTGACTGTCACACGCTACATGTCGCACGCGACAGTTTTTTCCATCTTTTCTTAGGTGGTTTATCTGTAAGCTTTACGTCAAAAAAACCGTTTAAGAGCAACTTTAAGAAATACCAAAAAAAAGACCAAAAAATGACTTTTTTGTCCATATTATAGGTATTGTCCTGGAAAATTATCCAAGGATACTCAAATCAAATCACTAATCAAATATCAGTGCAAAATCATATAGAAATATGTTTTTATCAAGTTTCAAGCTTTTTGGCTTGGTTGACATCCTCAGAGAATTGCCCATATACAGAAGAGAATGTGAGAAGAAATGGGGCTATTGGTAGATAAGCCAAAACAAGGCGTTTGCAGATATAGAGCTATTGGCATCGATTCTAGATTTATATCTAAATTTGCTAAACAGACTTAAAAATATTTTAATGGCCATATCTTGTGAGTTTGCAATAAATACTGCAAAATTTCAAGATTATTGCGCAACGACTGCAAAACTCTATATAGCCAAATATCCATGGTATCCCATGTCATCAACAATCCACAAAATTGTAATACATGGAGCACAGATAATAGAATCTTCTGTAGTGCCTGTCGACTGCCTGGGAGAAAGCGCATCAGAAGCGAGAAATAAATTTTATAAAAGTTATAGGCGATCTCATGCACGACAGAATTCAAGGCTGAATAACATGATGGATGTGTTTCATGGATCCATGGACTCTTCTGATCCCCTCTTATCTAGCCTTTATCTCAGCAAAATGTGAAAAAAGTTCTGCCACAGGAATTGTTGGGACTTTTAGAAACCCCTAGCTACGTAAATAATACTCAATATGAAGAGAGTGATTTTGACTCCGACTCTGATAGTCAATTTTCTTTTGAGCTGGAAGCAGTGGAAAGTTAAAAATGTAGAGATAGTTATGTAACTTACTAAAATATAATTGTTTTCTAATATTAAGAACGAAAAGAAAAAAAAACCTTTCTTTTACTTTACGCTTCGCAAAATATGGGCAGTAAGTGTAGTCGTGGCCAGAACAAACTGATAGTTTCAGTCAACATTTTTGGAAATTATGCAAAAAAATAGGTCACTTCGACCAGTGTTCACTGTTATCTTTAAAAAACATACTGTGTGAAATTTGCGACAAACTCGTTACGTAAGTGTGACTTAAAAATACTTTTTTAATTTTAGTGATTTAGGAAAAACAAGAAAGGAAGCTAGCTTCGGCCAGCCGAAGCTTATATACCCTTGCAGATAAAAGAAATACCTTTTTAAGTTGTCAGAAATCAAAACGCCTACTTCCTACAAAGTTACAATGAATTTTCTTATATATGTTTGATTATTCGTATGGGAGCCTTAAGATATAGTGGTCCGATCCGGCTCGTTCCGACATATGTACAACCTGCAATAGAAAGAAGACTTTTGGGAAAGTTTCATTGCGATAGATTTAAAACTGAGAGACTAGTTCGCATAGAAACGGACAGACGGACATGGCTAGATGGACTCGGCTATTGGTGCTGATCAAGAATATATATACTTTATGTGGTCGGAAACGTCTCCTTCACTGCGTTACAATATCTGACTGAAATTATAATATATATATATATTTATATATATATTTCTTTTAACTGCAAGGGTATATAAGCTTCGGCTGGCCGAAGCTAGCTTCCTTTCTTGTTTTATTATGCCTTAAATTTAATTCTTTAGAAGGACATATTAGCAATTTTATGACATAGATTTCAATACAATTGAGTACAGACCCTCGATGATATCTCAAATCAAAACATTAAATGTGGCTATTTTTTTCAAACCGCGACTGCACAAATATTACGCGTTAAAATCGATAACTAAGTATGAATCGTTTTTTTAACAAATTTTTTTTTAAGAAGAGGTTTTAGAGGAATTAGTGCAAAAGAAGTCGATCGGATTACTACAACTGGAGATACAGATTTTCAATGAGGGTACTTTTTCGAAATTCACGTTTTTCTGCAAACTAAATCCGAATATTACATGTAAAAAAAAGTTTCAGGCAAATCAAAAATGTGACCCAAGAAAGGTGTTCGGTTTGTAAAAGAACCGCCCATATACGTCTGTATTAACATATTTTAATGCCCATAGGCCCGCACCAAAAACACTGTCGATCAGTGTAATATTTGTATTGATTATTACTATTTAATTAATTAATTAAGGTAATATTTTAAGAAAAATTATGGTTAAATATTATAAGTCTAGCTGTATAATAGAGGTGCCGTGCATTGGTATTGAAGAGTAGGTTTACGTAGATATTTTAAATAAATAATGCATATTAAATTTATTGGAATCTATAGGCTTCTGGCAAGCTGATCACCTCGATTAACTACGACCGCAAATTTTATAACATTTGCGTCCCTGTGCTCAAGTTAATTAAGCATGGACTGCAGGAGGAGAAGTGTTAAAATGCCTGTAAAAGCAGGAAGTAAACATAAATAAATAATATAGATTGGATTATTTTGAACTACAAAAAATGTCGCTTATGTATCTGTGAAGGAATCTACGTTCTTATTAAAATTTTTCTTCTAATTTAAGTCAAGATGATTTCAATACTTTTACCATTTATCATTTATTGTTTAATTTGAAACGTGTACTTTGGCTATCGATCGTATGCAATAAACTCACGAAAGGCACAAAAGGATGCCATAAAATTTTATTTTATAGTTTAATGTAAGCTTTTGATACAGATAATAAAACGCACGCTTAAGTGTAAACAGTGTAATGAAGCAAATTATTGCGTTTTTATTATGTCCTGATCGACCAACAGAAGTCAACAGTATCTGTATTTATTTTACAATAAGGTAGTACATTTTGCAGCACAAATTTTTAGGCCGATGAAAGCCTAAAATTTCGGATTAGAGGTTTTCTCACATATTTAGGCAGCCAATTACCTTAAATCTAGGACAAAAATTACCCTCATTTTAGGCTATAAGTTGCCTACAATTGTAGCTCATGCCAATTTCACCTAAACTCTAGGCCATTAGCATTTTAACATTTTAGGTAATTTTTGTTGGGTGTAGATTACGCCTTTGTTTGTGGAATGCAATTATAGCTAGCGGCAATTGCTTCTATATTTTTGGCAGTTTGATATTAACATACTTTAAAAATAGTAGTATTTATTCTTTATTTGATTTTTAGTAAAATAAATAAGTAATTCCCTTTTAAAAACCATTTTTGAAATAGGTATCATGGATACGCCATAGAGACTTACACCTACTAACTGTATCTGAAAGTACATACACTTCGGATCAGCGATTCACTTCAATTTATAACAAACAAACTGGAGATTGGACCTTACAGGTATGATGTTTATTTTACATACAGAATAATATTTCAATTTTAAATTTTCAACAGACATTTTTGGCCCTATGACGTTATATAAGAATTCGAATGGATTCGAATAAACTCGTCTAAGTTGTTCGTGTTCTTATTTACTCGATTCGATTTACATCACTTTTTCTGGTTCGACTGAGTCAGTACATTTCAATTTTAAATTTTCAACAGATATTTTTGGCCCTACGACGTTATATAAGAATTCGAATGGATTCGAATAAACTCGTCTGAGTTGTTCGTGTTCTTATTTACTCGATTCGATTTACATCACTTTTTCTGGTTCGACTGAGTCAGTACACTTATTTATTCAGACCAATTTGCCTTCACATTCAAACTCATTCAGCTCATTTTGAACATTGTTAACTCGAATACGTATTTTTTGATATTCATGCACATGTCTAGCATAAGAAAAAGGAAATATCAGGTGTGATTTCTTTTCTCCATCTTAATTGACTTTGGGAAATCAGCTGTAATTTTATCGACCCCAAAAATACTTAAATGGAGTCCGTGTCAAGGTTAGTTGTCTCATTGACACTCGAGAAAACCTAATTTTCTTATCAGAGCACTCGATAACTCGGCCTTGACTTCAGTCAGGCCTACATGTGAGATTAAAGCTGTTCGATAAGCTTCAAGAAATATTTAAAAAGGTTCTAGGCGAGAAAGTTAAAGATAATTAGAAATTTGATAACGTTCCGAGACACTAAAAACATCAGTTCGATCAGAGATTGTAATACCTATCAGATTTTTATTCAATGTTTACTAAAACATTGACAGAAATTCAGAACGCGGCAACAAGCATAAGCTGCAGCGACAATCATGTCTGAAGGACACTGCTTTAGAAACTATTCGCTTTCTAGAACTTTCGGTTGCAAATTGGTTGGTTTTTCAGGTACACATTAGGGGGATTCCCTAAACTGTTGAATTGCTGAATTGTTGAATTTTGGTCAGCTGTTAATCAGCTGTTTCATACAAAGTCAACTTTCAGAAATTTCAGCAATTCAACAGCCTCGGGGCTGTTGAAAATTTTGTTGAATTGCTGAAAAGCCAGAGTTGTCACCTCTTTTATTAAAAGTCATGGCAACTCTGTAACATTATTTATTTTAAAATCAACTTAGAAAGCATATTTGTGGTTCCTTTTACCTTGGTAACAATTTTAGACAGTAAATAGCAATAAAAAATCAAATTTTACATGTTTAAAGTTCCGTGAAACTTTTCAACAAATAACAGCTGTTTGAAAATTCAACAGGAACCATTTTGGGTCGTTCCCTTAATTGCTGAACATTTTTGTTGAATTTTCAACAATTCAGCAATTCAACAGTTTAGGGAATCCCCCTATTAATAAGATCTTGGGCTAAATTTGTTCTGTTTGAATGCTTTGTGAACTCCCGATAAATTCAAGGTTCAAAAATTGACATCTAAGGGATTGGGTACGACGGAAATACTGCTTTAGAAGCTGGAGTCGCCAAATCAAGCAAATTGATGTGAGCGCTGTTAGGACCTAGCTTTCATCAGTTTCATTCCGACGCGTCGGACATGGTAATTTATGGCTTCATACCTAGTTACCATCACCAATATACAGGAGCGAACGCTCAGCTTTGATCTGCAACTGGAACCTACCTCAAGACCTACAGCTCAGTCTTCCCAAGTTCCATTACCCATAGCGTGTAAACTTTCTATTTAAGAGTATTGAATATTTCTCCTGCTTGCCACCTGGCTAATGCCTTCTCCCATAATCTCTGTCTTTTTCGTAAATTTCCCATAATTTATGTCATCAGTGTTCCCTGACTGCCTTCCTCCTGAGAGTTTACGATACAAACACGCCGTCGAAGGATACTCATTAGTGGTTGTGGACATTCGAATGAATTTGAGTTTGGGCATCCTACGATATGGAGCTATAGTTAGTCCAAGTATTCGTGTCTTATAAGAAAATGGGAATTCCTAAAAAAAAGCTAAAAAAAAATAAAAATACGAAAAAAATTATTTCAAGATCCTAAAACAAATAACACTAGCTTACAAAATATTCTTTAACACTTTTTACCATTGAAACTATATTGCATGCACTGCGCTTTCCAGATTTGTAAAGGCTTACACTAGCTGCTTTCATAAGCTCGGCAGAAGTATTCCCTTATACTAGATGCAGTCAGTAAAATCCTTATTCTTTCGGGTGGAATCCAATCTACTGTCTTCACTCAGTAGAGCCAAATGTTCGGATAACAAACCCGCGTTCTTGTTCTCGAAACGCTTTATATCCCTATTACATTTTCTCCACCTTTTACACAGAATTTTATAAAAAATTTTAACGGTGCAATGTATAAAATTCAAATCCGTTTCAGAACATTTAGATTTAACTATAAAATTCTCAAAAATATGCTTAACCAGTGCAGTATTCTTCTTCGTGGCGTCTGTTTCCCCATGCCATACTGCAAAAAGTGCTTGTTTGCATGTCGGTCTGCAATTGATTGCTGAAAATATCCCAAACTTTAGCAGGGGCACGTAAGGGCAGCTGATCTTTAATAAGTTACACACTGGACGAACCATAGTTTACCACAGATATTCACTTTTTGCGGGCCGGGACGGGCTTCACAAAGTTTTAGTCTACAGAAGCTAAAGTTTTCTTTCAAAAAGCGGGCTACAAACATTGATGGATTTGAACTAAAACTACGAATTCAACATCTACTCACAGGGCACTTTACTACATACCTTGTTTCAAAACAGGTGAAATCCAACAAAATATCGCAAATATAAAATAAATAAGCTGTACGCTTTGAGAAGTTTAGTGCTACCATATGTTACCTTTGAGGGCTAACAGCTGATCTAGCTTATCGAATGTTTCAGTGTTATTATTTTTTTTTCGATAAATGACTATTTTAATATCGGTAGAAAACAAAACTTTTATTATTTTTAACAGTTCAAAATTTGCTTAAGATTAATGCCCTCTGCTCATTATGGACGCGTCGCGTTTGCATCCATTTACCGTTGAACGCGCCCAAATCCCATACAAAACTTGTTGGTGTGGTGGGGAGGGGAGGGTGGAAAGTTGTCGCGTTACAGGGCTGCGAAGTCAAATTTGTCGTATTTTTCAGCAGTATTAACCAGGCATGATAATTTTTCTGTACCCGAAACTGATAAGAAGTTGATAAGAAGCGGGTAAATTAAAAACATTTATTGTTGATATTGAATTATTTACAGATTTTTATTGAACTTTATTTCGTGTAATTTTGGTTTTTGATATGCCAAATGATGTTGCAATAGTTCAGTATTTTAAGGATGATATAAGCGCATAAAGGGTAGAAGCAGTACGTTTATCCAATGGAATGGCCCTTTGGTCGTTGCAGCGCAGGCACATAGGCCTTCTTCCCCGGTTCCATGATCTTGACGTTTGCTTCTTGATCATGTGCGCCCGCCATTCGTCCATCAAGGCGACCTCCTAGTCCCATTTGAGCGCAGGTACAAAATCTGCTTCGACCATAGAGGGCCATTCCATATTCAAGTGACACACGGTGACAAGCGACTGCTGGAAAAGGGCACATATCCCTCCTTCTGGCGCACAATGTCCTCGTAGTCCTTTCAGACCCGGCTCAGATTCTGTTCACTGACGTGCCGCCGCAGAAGCTGCAGCTACTGCTTTTGCGGGTCGTGTCAGAGAATTATTTAAATGCCTGTTCAGATCTATATATATGAACGCCTTCTGCAGCAGATACTTTTGCTTTCAGCACTCCCGGGTTTCCGACGCATTTGTTTGCCGCTACCCGATCTTTATTTGGAGCTCCACCAACTGCTGGCAACAGATGCTCAAGCAACATAACGTGGTAGCTGCTTTCACCATTGCAGCAATGTTTCCACATATATTTACGCTGTTCAAATGCTGTTCTGAGATTGTATTTTTCAATAAAAAACAGGAGAGAACGCTATAGTCGGGTGCCCCGACTATCAGATACCCGTTACTCAGGTAAAGGGAGTGCGAGGGAGATGGAGATAGAAACTTTGAACACGCATAACTTTTTAACGAATGGTCCGATTTGAAAAATTTCTTCTACATTTCGATAGGTATTGATAAACACAATAAAACTGCATTTTTACTTTTCCGAAATATTGAAATTTTTAAAACCGTATATAAGCGATTGTGGGCGTTAGAGGGGGCGTGGCAACCTTTTGGAACAAACTTGCGCTGCGTAGGAACTCCAAGAATCTTCATGCCAAATACCAATCCTCTAGCTTTTATAGTTTCCGAGATCTCAGCGTTCATACAGACAGATGGACGGACAGACGGACATGGCTATATCGACTCGGCTAGTGACCCTGATCAAGAATATATATACTTTATGGGGTCGGAAATGCTTCCTTCTCCCTGTTACATACTTTTGCACGAATACAATATACCCTTTTACTCTACGAGTAACGGATATAATTATTTAAATCCATTGTTTACTTCAGCTCGCAAATGACAATAGCAGAACAGCTGTTTTCAGACGCGTTTGCCAATGGAAACACCTCACGTCCGCCTATCGCGTTGCCAATCGAAAATACCGAAAAATACCGAAAAAACCGCAAAGTGGAAAAATGCCTTAAGCTGAAACAGCCAAATCGGCATGTGCGTCAAATTAGCGTCGGTGACTTTAGCGGCGATTGTGGAACGGTTGAATCTGGAACATGGGGCCAAATCGAATGAAATTATCTTTCGATCTAGGAAATTCGGACGAAGTTCGGAAGTATGAAAAAAATGCATTCAAAAAATCAGGTCATTTTGGGGAATATCTCCATTCGCAGAGCGTGCTCCACAATGCACGCTAGCTTACCTTGAAGGTCGTCCTTTGAAGGACATATGAGGAAAATTGCATCAAAAAATTATCGTCAGTTTTTGAGAAAATCAGTTAACAGTGGGCCAACCTCTGAATCCGCCCATACAAAAAAAAGTCCTAAATGATCTGTTTATTCATAACTTTTTTCACAGGGCGTGCTCCACAATTCCGAGCTTATAGGATGATGGGGGGTTAATTAAGCAATGTTTCTGGAAAATTTCATTAAAAAATTATCGTCAGTTTTGTAGAAAATCACCTAATGAATTATTGCGCCTTTCACAGAGCGTGCTCCATGTTGCACGGTATCCCAAAAAATCAGAAATTAAATTAACTAACTACAGTAAAAGTTTCATTAAATTATTATCGTCAGTTTTCGAGATATTTGCCCAACTGTTCAGCTGCATGGGAAAATACCCCCCATGGCCACCGGGTGCATCATGTTTTCGACGCTAACTTAAAATGAACTATTGCTCCTTGAACAGAGCGTGCTCCATGTTGCACGGTATCACGGTATTTCGTCAGTTTTCGAGATATTTGCCCCACAGTTGAGCTGTATGGAAAAATACCCCCAATGGCCATCGGGTGCTTCATGTTTTCAACGCTAAGTTAAAATGAATTATTGCTCCTTTCACAGAGCGTGCTCCATGTTGCACGGTATTCCAAAAAATCGCTAATTTAATGAACTAACTATAGTAAAAGTTTCATTCAATTATTATAGTCAGTTTTCGAGATATTTGCCCCACAGTTGAGCTGTATGGGAAAATACCCCCAATGACCATCGGGTGCTTCATGTTTTCTACGCTAACTTAAAATGAATTATTGCTCATTTCACAGAGCGTTCTCCATGTTGCACAGTATCCCAAAAAATCAGAAATTAAATTAACTAACTACAGTAAAAGTTTTATTAAATTATTATCGTCAGACTTCGAGATATTTGACAAATATTTAAGATGTGTGGGCAAATGCCGCCATCGGGTGCGTCATGTTTATATTTCTGCACGTAGTGTAGACACTTACCATACTAATACATCGATACTTATTTGATATTCTAGAATTTGGCGCTAATGAGCACTAGCCATTTTAAATTTATATTTTCTACTAAGCTATAATCTTTGTATTATTTCGGCCACTAACGCTCGTTCGAAGCTAATCATTTTGGTGATTATTTCGTAAAAATCGGTTCCGTCGTTCCCGAGATATCCTCTATTTTACACTTAATTGCCGAAATTCGCAGTTTTTATTATGCAGTTATATCGCGCGACTTACAAAACAGTCTATGCCTCAGTCTCCAACGTGACTTATAGCCTTTTCCCATAGAGTCCATCCGTTTGAAACGGTTGGGATTTTTGACGAATGTGAAACTCGTCTTCCCACAGAACTCCATCCACCATCCACCATCCAATAACAGCTGACTGAAAAGCAGTTGCTCAGCTCAAAATTAACGAAGGAGGATTTCAACTCGGGAAAACTGTCGTAAAGTTGCGTACTCCTAATTCTTTTGTAGAATAATACAATAAATAGAATAAGATAATAGTTAAAAAACATATTTGAACATTTAAAACATATCCTATAACGAGTATGCATACATATTGCTGACTGGGGGAGAGCCTAACCTCCCGTACCCCACACTCCGCTCTTACTACGCCTCTGTCTAGCCAATATTAATATGGCAAATTTGTAAACAAAACCAAATTTGTGCTGTTTTGGTCATTTATAGCAACTTTGGAACTTTATAGGAGTACATAGTACACTTTTAATTAATATTAGTTATTATTTAAGAAGTGCAGACCATATTCTGAGACTTCGTTACAAACATTGATGTTTTCTTTCGCAGAACAGCTTAAATTTTGGCCCACACATGGCAACCTGTTTGCAAATGCTTTTCCGGTCATAACTAACTACAAATAGTTCAACGATGGCCAAAAAACAATGAACTTAGGCATTATTTAATTTTTTCCCGCCATCGATTTGATTTGTTTTCGCAGTCATCGTTCCATTTTTCATAGTCAAGAGGAAGAATTCAGAGTTGCATCGAAAAAACATCGCCTAACTATCGCATAAAAGAGCCCGTTAAAGTCCGTCAAAATTGGATGGCGGACTAACTGGGAAATTTTCGGAACGGCAAAACCTTACGGACAATCCGTTCAACGGATGGTGGAAGGTGGATGGAGCTCTGTGGGAAGACCCTATTAAGCAGGCCATCCACAGTCGAATTTTTTCGACGAACATTTTTGCGAATACAGGCAAGATAGAATCGTTTCTATCTTTGTCGAACAAAACTCCGAACAAATTTAAATGAAGTTTGAGCGCGAACACTACCACCAACGATGAACACACGAACATGTTCGCCGAACAAATTCGACTGTGGATGGCCTGCTTTATAAACAAATGCTCTTATAGAACATTTTGTATTCCTGCTCTCCCGCGCTCGTATTGCTGTTCTCTTCTTACACGTTGCGCTGTTGTTGCTTGATGCAAAGTTGCTAAACTAAAATCGTTGTCTTTACTAGTAGGTCTTGCGATTACAACAATTTTATTTTACCACTTTGTGAAGAATTGATGAAGCAATATGAGGATAGTTTTTTTATTCGGAAACCGCGTGTATTCCGGCGTACCGAGCGTTATCCGAGCGCCACGCCCACTAGAACGCCCACAGTCGCTTTAAAGGACTTTTAAAAGAGCCTGGCGCCCCCATCTTTACAGATGTTGTAGTTTAAATGCCATTTTGTTGTGTTTATTAATACCTATCGAAATGTAGAAGAAAATTTTAAAATCGGACAATCCATTAAAAAGTTATGAGCAAAAAATGAAATGGCCACTAGATGGCGCTGATGACTGCGTATCTCCATCTCCCTCGCACTCCCTCTAGCTGAGTAACGGGTATCTGGTAGTCGAAATTCTCGACTGTAGCGTTCTCTCTTGTTTTAAATTTAAAAGTTTTTAAAAATATTTTCTGAAAGATATTAAGATATCCAACAAAGTTGCATACCAAATATTAAAATAACTCAAACAAGTCTCAAGTGCTGCATAAATTTAAAATCGGAACATAATTCTAAAAAAAATTTTTTAAAAATAAACGGTAAGAGATAAAAAAAACGGCTCGTTCAAACCTTACAACGTTCATTACTCCGTTTGGTCGATACATACTTGATCGTGTACCGCTTGGACTAAATCGCGGATAATGATACCGAACATGACAAAATATTGATAAAAATAATTGATTGGGCGAAAAAAAATAATGTCAAATTTAATCCGGAAAAGGTTTAGTACAAACAAAACGAAGTTAAATTCATAGGGAACGTCATCTCATCGGGAACAATTAAACCGCTCAACAAATGTTTGGATGCAATAGTCGGTATAAAAAAACCAACTGACAAAAGCGCCGTACTTCGATTCTTGGGTCTTTTAAAATACATTGCACGTTTTATTCCAAATCTCTCAGAAGCAACGGCAAATTTACGTGATTTAACGCGAAAAGATGCTCAATTTGAGTGGACTGATAAGCATGAGAGCGAATTCGAACAATTGCTAAAAGCTGTATCTTCCAGTCCAGTGCTGTCAGTTTATGATCCATCCAAGCCAACACTGGTTCAAACTGATGCATCAAAAAATAGTCTGGGATGTGTGTTAACTCAAGAAGGACATCCTGTGGCGTTTGCATCAAGAACAAATCAACATGCATCAGCACAGAAAAAAACTTTTTGCATTTGTGTTCGCATGTAAAAAAAATAATTTTTTCTTTACGGCCGGGAGTTTACGGTAGAAAGCGATCACAAACCACTTGAGGTTTTGATAAAACGTGATATTGACAATGTAACAGTGAGAATGCAGCGCATGTTTATGGTTTTACTTAAATATCTGGGCAAAAATGTGGTGTATAAACGGGGTAAAGATATGCTTATCGCTGATTGTTTGTCGCGTCCTCAACTTAAACAGCAGGGGGAAATTGCCGAATTAACGGGTGTGATTCATTCAATCATAAAATCGGTTTGTATATCGAAAAAAATGCCATTTTTATTTGAAAATAATTCTATCGGATGAGCAATAAAAGAAAATTTGCCAGTTTGTCACAAATGGTTGGCCGGGATATCATCACCTTGATATTCATCAAATCAAATCTGAGTTACATGTAGAACACGAACTTTTATTCTACAACCACAGATAAGTGATATCAACCAAATTACAAAACAAGATCGCAAAGTGGCTGCATGAGTCACTGTTCAAACATGAACACGTTTTATGGAGACTAAGAGTTAAAAACCAGCACCTTAAAAATCTAAGGTTGCAAAATAAAATCTCTTGTTACCCCCCACCCGTGGTAAGGAACAGAGAATAATAAATAACAGGCAAAAAGATACACAAGAATCTTTATACCCGTTACTCGTAGAGTAAAAGGGTATATTGTATTCGTGCAAAAGTATGTAACAGGGAGAAGGAAGCGTTTCCGACCCCATAAAGTATATATATTCTTGATCAGGATCACTAGCCGATTCGATCTAGCCATGCCCGTCTGTCCGTCTGTCCGTCTGTCCGTCTGTCCGTCCGTCCGTCCGTCCGTCCGTCCGTCCGTCCGTCCGTCCGTCCGTCCGTCTGTCTGTATGAACGCTGAGATTTCGGAAACTATAAAAGCTAGAAGGTTGAGATTTCACACACATATTCTTGGGCTTCCTACGCAGCGCAAGTTTGTTTCATCGAGGTGCCACGCCCCCCTAACGCCCACAATCGCCATAAACGATTTTCAAATGTGTCTGGAGGCCACATCTTTTAAGATTTTAAAAATATATAAACGCAATTTTATAGTGTTTATTAATACCTATCGAAATGTAGAAGACATTTTTCAAATCGGACCATTCATTAAAAAGTTATACGCAATCAAAATTGTTTATATATCTATCTCCCTCGCACTCCCTTTAGCCCCAATAGATAGTCGGGACACCAACCCGAGTACAGCGTTCGCACTCCCTTTAGCTGAGTGACGGGTATATGATAGTCGGGACACCAACCCGACTATAGCGTTCTCTCTTGTTTTTGTTTTAAATCTAAGCGCCTTATATAAGCTTAAAATATTGCTTAAGGTTGCTACCATATACCCATTTAAAAAAAAGTGCGGTAAGGCGTGCTTGAGGCCTAAACATCAGCGATACGGTCATCGGTATATAGTGCGTTAAACAAAGTGCTAATCGACAAAATCCCGTAATATCCCACAAAAATAGTAAATTTTTTGTGCGGTAAAAAAGAAAAAGTTTTAAATTAAATTAAACGGAGCTACGGCAGCATTTACAACTGCCGTATCCAACAACCGCCGCATCTACAACTGCCGAATCTAGGGCAGCAGCATAGCCGGATGCATAGCCGGCAAACACAGCATATTTGCGAAAAGATTAATTGGCGCTCAACAATAAAAACACAATCGTCTCTGCAGAAGAATTTATAAATAAAATTTGGAAAATAAATTTGAGGATACACACACACAGCAAAAATCATGAAAGTGAGCCCCTCTTCTAAATGTGTTCTTAACTGCGTGAGGTGATAAATAATAAACAAAGAAAAAAATATTTGTTTTGCAAAAATAACTTCTGCAACTCTATGCAAAAAATTAATACATAAATAAATTATAAATAAAACGAGTTAAAACGAACTCAATATTTTATGAAAATCAGGATTTGGTTAATTATACCCGTTACTCGTAGAGTAAAATGGTATATTGTATTCGTGCAAAAGTATGTAACAGGGAGAAGGAAGCTTTTCCGACCCTATAAAGTATATATATTCTTGATCAGGATCACTAGCCGAGTCGATCTAGCCATGTCTGTCTGTCCGTCTGTCTGTCCGTCTGTCTGTCTGTCCGTCTGTATGAACGCTGAGATCTTGGAAACTATAAAAGCTAGAAGATTGGCGTTTTGCATGCAGATTCTAGGAGTTCCTACGCAGCGCAAGTTTGTTTCAAAAAGGTGCCAAGCCCCCTCTAACGCCCACAATCGCTTATATACGATTTTAAAAATTTCAATATTTCGGAAAAGTAAAAATTCAGTTTTATTGTGTTTATCAATACCTATCGAAATGTAGAAGAACTTTTTCAAATCGGACCATTCGTTAAAAAGTTATGCGTGTTCAAAGTTTCTATCTCCATCTCCCTCGCACTCCCTTTACCTGAGTAACGGGTATCTGATTGTCGGGGCACCCGACTATAGCGTTCTTTCTTGTTTTTTTTTTAATCAGCAAAAGTTATGTAACGAATTACTCTTTTTACATAATTTATAATAATCTAGTATTTTTATTATTATTACTGTCATCACGCTACCCTTTGTGTTACAACACTATATTCGCTAGCTTTTCATTTAGCTGAACATAATCAGCCGCTCGTCGTCTTGAAGAAACAAGACACCGCATTCCTCTTTGCCCTTATTGTTGTGTGGTTTAATGCCTGCGTTCGCATCTAATCGTTTGTGCATCTAAGCCTATGAGCTCACCATTCCGTCAGTATAGAAACGCTGACCGGTACCCTAGTGTTTCAGATTCCGATAGTGAGGAATTTTTTCGAGCTTCAACTCCAATAAACGCGGAAATTGAACACCCAACAGGTGGAGGTATGGACCCCGAACAGCTTAGGCAGGTAGTGCAGGCGGCCATCGATAATGCACTGGCAGAACAGGCCGCTTTAAATCGGCAAAGGGAAGAACAGACAGACTATTAATGCGCTGGCCGGCGAGGTGGCAGAGTTACGCGTGGCACCCGCCGCAGCCCAAGGCCCGGCGCCGGCCCCAGAAATTAAAGTATACGCGGCCATACAAATCAGGGATGACGTTCAATGTAACGAACCTCTCGACGCTGTCAAATGCCTAACCGAATTTGCGGGCGCACAAGAGGCATATGTTTCTTGGAGAGAGGCGTCCGCGGCCGCGTACCACATATTCAGACGATATGATGGTAGTTCACGCCATTATCAGGCAGTCATTATTATCAGAAGCAAAATTAGGGGGGCTGCCGACGCAGTACTGTCCTCATTTGGCACTGTGTTGAATTTTGACGCAATCGTAAGTCGTCTTGATTTTACTTACAGTGACAAAAGACCGATGCACGTCATCGAACAAGAACTAGGCACTCTCAGAAAGGGTAGCCTAACTTTATTACAATACTACGATGAGGTTGAGAAAAAACTCACCTTATTGACCAACAAAGTTAACATGTCCTACGATCAAAGTATGGCGAAAATTCTTTGTGAAAAATTCCGTGATGACCCGCTAAGGGTGTTTATATCGGGCCTAAAACGCAGTCTCACTGACGTACTTTTCTCGGCAAAGCCGAAGGATATGCCATCGGCCCTAGCCCTGGCACAAGAGGTGGAATCAAACCACGAACGGTATCAATTCGCGTCCACGTTCGCAAGAAACCAAGAAGAAAGGGAACGAAAGTCAAGTCCGAAGACACAAAATCGTCAGCAGGACAAGACACCTGCGCAGACGGAACCTCAGTCTAGTGCCGGCAAAAACCCGCACTATAGTAAGACATTCAAAGCACAGGTCCATAGTGAGCCTCGCAAAAGTTAGTTTCAGAACACACAGGAGCCCATGGATGTTGATACATCATTCGTTAAGGTAGCCCATCCCGCTCAAGCCCCTGCTTATCAGAACAGAAGGCCTGCGACTTCCGAGCGCACGGGTAACCAAGGAAAGCAACAAAAGGTCAACCACGTCGTCCAAAACGACGAACACGTTGAGAAAAATTACGTCAATGTTGCCTCTGTCGCAGCCGCAGAAATCAACGATGACTCCATCTACGAGTATGACTCGGACACAATCAATTTTTTAGGGGAAAGTCCCTGCTACCCGTCATTGGACGCAGAGTAGCGGGGGTTAACATGAAGTTCCTTATTGACACGGGCGCGTCCCAAAATTTCATCCGACCGTTCGAAGGATTGAAATGCGCCCCGGTAGAAAGCCCCTTCGAAATTCACTCAATTCACGGCAACACCACAATCACGAAGAAATGCTTCGTGTCACTTTTCGATTTGAAGGACACCTTCTTCATCTTACCCGACTTATCTTCTTTTGATGCAATCGTAGGCCTCGACCTTCTTAAACAGGCGGGAGCATCACTTTGCCTGGCCTCCGTCCACATCAAATGGGGCAACAAAGAGGAGAAAATTTATTTTCACTCGTGCCCTGATGTCAATTTCACCGAAGTGGATTGTTCAGATGCGCCACCTTTGGTCAGAAAGACATTTTTAAAAATGCTCCGCGACAGGAAAAAAGCCTTTGCGGACCCCAATGAGGCTTTACCTTACAACACATCGGCGGTAGCCACCAAGCTCTCCCCATACCCAATGGGCGCAGCCGATTTCGTTAATGGCGAGATTCAAGAGCTGCTAAAAAATGGCATAATCCAGAAGTCGAGATCCCCCTACAATAACCCGATATGGGTTGTAGACAAAAAGGGCACCGACGAAACGGGCGGCCGTAAAATGCGACTCGTATTGGACTTTCGCAAATTGAACGAAAAAAGAATACCTGATCGCTATTCCATGCCAAATATCTCTATGATACTAGGGAATTTAGGCAGAGCGAAATACTTCACTACGCTCGATTTAAAATCTGGCTACCACCAAATAACGCTGGCAGAACGCGACCGTGAAAAGACTTCCTTTTCCGTAAATGGAGGAAAGCACGAGTTTCGCAGAATGCCATTTGGACTAAAAAATGCTGCCAGCATTTTCCAAAGAACTATAGACGACATACTGCGAGAGCAGATAGGAAAATTTTGCTCTGTTTATGTCGATGATGTTATCGTCTTCTCAGAAGACGAAAACTCTCATATCCAGCACGTAGATTGGGTTCTCAAAAGCCTTTACGATGCTAATATGAGGATATCAACCGAAAAATCTAAATACTTCAAAAAAAGCGTTAGCTTCTTGGGTTTTATAGTCACCTGCAACGGGTCTACCACTGACCCAGAAAAAACCAAGGCCATTCAGGAATTCCCTGAACCCAAAAACGTGTTCGAAGTTAGATCATTCCTTGGCCTGGCCAGCTACTATAGATGCTTTATTAAAGATTTTGCGTCCATAGCTCGGCTCATTTCAGACATCCTGAAAGGGGAATTTGGTAGTGTCAGCAGACACAGGTCTAAAAATATCCATGTGCAGTTCAGCGAGCCGCAGCGGCTAGCTTTTCACAAGCTGCGTAACATTCTAGCTTCCGAGGAAATCATCCTCAGGTATCCCAACTATAAAAAAGCATTTGATCTAACGACAGATGCCTCAGCTTACGGCATTGGCGCAGTCCTATCCCAAGAGGGACGGCCCATTACCATGATCTCGAGAACCCTAAAGGACAGAGAGATCAATTATGCCACCAATGAAAGGGAGCTGCTAGCAATAGTTTTGGCATTGGCCAAATTACGTCACTATCTATATGCAGTGAAAGATATCAACATATTTACCGACCATCAACCACTGACCTTCGCGGTATCGGAATCCAATCCGAATGCAAAGATCAAACGGTGGAAAGCTCGCATCGACGAGTCCGGCGCCAAAATTTTTTACAAGCCCGGCAAGGAAAACCTCGTTGCGGATGCCATCTCAAGACAGCAACTTAACGTTTTGGGAGAGGAAGAAGCCTTTTCAAGTGCGGCCACGATTCACAGTGAGCTGTCACTGACCCACACATTTGAGGCGACGGATAAGCCCTTAAATTGCTTCCAAAACCAGATAGCTCTGGAGGAAGCTCGCTTTCCGCAAAAACGCAGCTTTGTCCTCTTTGGAAACAAGAGACGGCATGCGATCAGCTTCTCCTGCAAAGAGTCATTACTCAATGAGCTCGCAGATTTAATTGTTCCTAGGGGCGTAAACGCCATCCATTGCGATTTGCACACACTCGCAATGATACAGGACCAACTGGTACGCCAATTTCCAGCCACAAAATTTTGGTATTGTAAAAATCGTGTAACGGACATTTTCGCAGTCCCGGAGAGACGGGAAATTCTGTCCACTGAACACAACAGGGCTCACAGGTCGGCCCAAGAAAATGTGAAGCAGGTACTCTCCGAGTACTACTTCCCGAAAATGGCCAAGCTAGCTAGCGAAATCGTCGCTAACTGCAAAACATGTGCTAAAGCTAAATATGACAGGCATCCCAAAAAGCAGCAGCTTGGGGAAATACCAATCCCGTCCCAGGTTGGGGAGATATTACACATAGACATCTTCTCAACGGATACAAAATATTTTCTTACATCCATTGACAAATTCTCAAAATTTGCGATGGTCCAGCCAATCCCCTCTAGAAGCATAGAGGATATTAAACCAGCACTGCTACAACTCTTGAATGTTTTCCCGAAAGCCAAGGTCATATATTGTGACAACGAAACATCGTTGAATTCGCACACCATTTTGTCCATGCTGGAAAACCATTTCGGCGTGAGCATCTCGAATGCACCGCCCCTCCACAGTGTCTCAAACGGACAAGTGGAACGTTTCCACAGCACGCTAATAAAAAAAGTTTTTTACCTTCTCTTTTTCCTTTTTGCCACTTGTCACAAATTTTACTAGCCTTAAGCATAGCTGATAAAATATTTTTCTAAAAGTTAAGTTAATTTCCGTTGGTGGTGGGCGACCTTGTCATCAACAAAAATATAGCTCCGAATTCATTCCACAGGTCCAAAATCATCCCAATCCTCTTCTCCTTAACCATGGCGTCGGCGCACATCACCGACCATTCACAAGCCAAGTACATCCCCATTATTGACGGTCGAATACTAGTGTGGGAGGAATTCGCATTCGTTAGACATTCAGCGAACCTTTCAGAGTACAGGCGCGTAGTAGAAGAAACAGAAAATATGAGCGATATGTTTCCCCAGTCACACATGAAGAAACTTTTGAGTGTGGACACAGCTCACCTTCGCGACCTGCTCGACTCGATAGGCGTGCACCACAGGGTAGCCAGGAGTTTAGACTTTTTAGGATCAATGTTAAAAGTCGTAGCAGGAACTCCGGACGCCGGGGATTTAGAAAGAATTAAATTCACAGAAACACAATTAATCAATTCAAACAATAGACAAATAGAAATAAATACCAGAACACAAAGTCAAATTAATGAATTAACGGCAACCGTAAATCAAATCCTGAAAGTGGCAAAGAGTTCAGAATTGGACACTGGTCATCTATATGAAATATTGCTCTCCAGAAACCGAATGTTAACAATGGAACTTCAAAATTTAATGATGGCAATCTCACTTGCTAAAGTAAACATAGTCAGCCCAAATATATTAGATCACGCAGACCTATAAGGTATTTGGATGGAGGAGCCCACCGACACTCCTATAAAAGATATTTTGTCCGTAGCGTCCGTGAAAATTCTACAGTCTGTTAACATATTGCACTTCATTATTAAATTCCCAAAAATTAAGTTAGCATGTAAGAAGATTACAATGTTCCCGGTAGTACATAATAATGTAATGCTAAGGTTAGTGGATAATGTAATAGCAGAATGCAATGGGCAAATGTATGCGATCCAGAATTGCTCCACAGCACCAGGAGTCACTTTCTGCCGACTATCAGCGAGAACTCCATGCAGGTGGAGTTGCGCACTGCGAGACCCAACCAAGCGATTTACATCCGATCACTTATGTCGATGAGGGAATTGTGATCATCAATGATCAATCAGACAATCAGACGAGTAGACAACGGAACAAGCGTCTGGATACACGGGACGCATCTCGTCACCTTTAGTGAGCGCGTCACAGTAAACGAAACCCTGGTTTTGAACCAAAACTCCGCCCAGAAGAGGACTCCGGGGGTGGCAAGCTCACCCTCACTGAACATCACCATCACTCAAAATACTCTGAGCCTCCCCTACCTTCACCGCTTGAGTGAACGTAACCTGGAATACATTCAGAAGTTTGGAAATAAAATCAACACCAATCAGACACACATGGTAGCGCTAATTACAGGAGTAATATGTTGCGCATTGATTTGTGTCGGACTAACCTACATGCGACTCACCGGTGCCAGAAGATCTGCGGTCCAACTAAGAAGGGTGATCGCTGAAATAGGGTCGGCCGAGGGCGGCCTCAATCTTGAGGGGGGAGTAGTTAACTGAGTAGCTAACCGGACTGAGGCGATGACCGAATTTCCGAAGCCCAGCGGCGGCCAAAACCTCTGACGCGGCATTTGGCCGGATGCTCGTGCATAGCCGGCAAACACAGCATATTTGCGTGGCCGCTATGAATTTCATTTTTTGTCAACTCTAAATTAGTTCGCTTCAAGCTCTGTAAGAATAAAGAACACAAGTTCTAAAGCTTTAAAAAACTCCGGCAACCGCCGTTAGATCTCTCTCATTTTTGCGCTGACTGAGTCTCTAGGCCAGCAGGCGAAGGGGGCAAGTGCCCTCCAACATAAGTCGTCCTAATCAGCAATTGTGAAGGCCTAGCCATCCGGCTCTGACTGCAGCGAGGGATCCCCGATCTCCACATACGTGGAACAAGATAAGGCCACCTCCTCCCCCGCACTACCGAGCGGGCTTCAACTGGTGCGACCAGCGGCTAACAAATTCCTCCCGCGTTTACGGGAGGCAATTACAAGCAGCAGCTTCCAGCAGCCTACCCTCACGCGTGGGTGCTAACACATCCCCCTGCACCTACGGGAGGCAACCACAAACTGCTGGCCGCCACTCAACTATAACGGGCGCTCTCAGAAGCGACCGCTTCCCCCGCGCCTACAAGCGGGCATTTTAGAGAAGACCGCCCTTGACAGTGCGGCCGTCGAGGACCACCTCAGGCCGCACCCTGCGAAAAGATTAATTTATATCATATCATATATCTTATAAGTCAATTTATCGACGCACCTTATCTTGCTGGCCTTTGGCAGAATGTTCAAACATGAACACTTTTTATTATATATTTGTGTAAGCCATAACGTTTGGAGGCCGTTTGCAAGATGTTTAAAACATTAATGTTTTTGCATATTATCAAATTGTATAGATTATAAGTCAAATTTGAAAACGACACACCTAATCTTGCTGGCCCTTAGCAGAATGTTCAAACATGAACACGTTTTATGGATATATTTGTGTAAACCGTATTTTACAATGAGGTCATAAATTCTAAAACGAATATGGGATGTCCCAAGAAGGGTCGAATATCCCAGCCACATAAGCGATAACAGATGTGCACTATAAAAACCCAAAGATAAGCAGGTATGTCTGCGTGGATCATTACCCTGCAGTTCCATTCAGCGCCTTTTTGGCAGTGAATCACTGCTAAAAATTGAGCACTAAGCGCTCAATCACTAGTTAATTTGTATGAAAAATAGCGATGATTCTAACATGGGCATGTCCTAGGGGCTCATCACTGCCAGAAACTAGCGCTTTTTTAGCACCTGTTCATCACCATTTTTCATTGCCTAATTCATCACCAAATTCGGCGCCTTTTCGGCGCTATTTTAGCGCCTAAATATCACCTAAAATCATCAGCAAAGAGAGAAATTTTCATAACCTTCAGCACCTAATCACTGCCTACTTTCAGCACCTAATCACTGCCTACTTTCACTGCCCAGTTTCAGCACCTATTTACTGCCAAAAAATATACAAATTTTCATCACTTTATTATATTTATTTCATTATACCCTTGCAGAGGGTATTATAATTTCAGTCAGATATTGTATCGCAGTGAAGGAGACGTTTCCGACCACATAAAGTATATATATTCTTGATCAGCACCAATAGCCGAGTCCATCTAGCCATGTCCGTCTGTCCGCCTGTCCGTTTCTATGCGAACTAGTCTCTCAGTTTTAAAGCTATCGCAATGAAACTTTCCCAAAAGTCTTCTTTCTATTGCAGGTAGTACATATGTCGGAGCGATCCGGATCGGACCACTATATCTTAAGGCTCCCATAGGAATAGTAAGATTTTTTTATTTTACATTTTATGTAGGCGTGGTGATTTTGAACAATTAGAAATCATGACAACCAAAACGTATTCAGTTCAGTTGAGTTCAAAGTGTTCATGTGTTCAGTTCAGTGCTCAGAGTTAAGTTCAAAGCTAATAATAATAATAAATTATAAAAAAGTTTTCGGTTCAGCTTAACGCTAAAAGAGATCAACGTGAAAACAGTTTCTTGTTCGGCTCAACAATATCAAAAGTTTTATTTGAAAAATTGTTAAAAATTTCTACAAATTATTCAAAATGCCGCCACTGTATATCGTTAACAATTAGCGCCTTGAAATACTCTAAAGAAAACGGAACAAAGCGTTAAGTTCACTGTTAAAAATAAAAATGGACATTGCTTTCTTTGACATTTTATTTTAACTGCAAGGGTATATAAACTTCGGCTTGCCGAAGTTAGCTTCCTTTCTTGTTTATTTTCATTTTAAATTACACGTTATTTCCAAAGCTTATTTCACCAAGCTCTGCAGTTCTGGTGCTCTTCTTTTTGGAGCAGTGGAGATTTTTGACACATCGCAGCGCCTTTTGCAAAGTTTTCTCTGGCGGCTCGCCTGGCTCCACCTGACCAATTTTTTTTTTTTTTTTTTTTTATTACGTATGCATTTTATTTATTGGATCTTCTCTGAATTGAGACTAACAATAAGTATATAAAATCTTAAATTAAAAAGCTATCTAACAGTCAAGATGACTGACGCGAGATTAAAGGGCTCTAATAACTATTGCTGAGCTGGAAGGTCATTTCGTTGCAATCGGGTCCGGTATGAGACCCTGGTTAGGCCCCTGGCGAGCTGGTTTGGATGAGAAGTTAGCTTGGTGAGGTAGGACGCTTTTTGTTTTGATATTTCGTCTTTTACGGGCAGAATGCCAAGATCTCTGTGGATGTTGTCGTTCCGAACATACCAAGGTGCCCCAGTGATAGTTCTCAAGATTTTTGATTGTGCTCGCTGGATAATGTCAATGTTGCTGCTGCTCGCGTTTCCCCACAACTGGGAGCCGTATGTCCAGACGGGCTTAAGCGTTGAATTGTAGAGCAGGACCTTGAAGTCCAGGCAGAGGGGGGAGCGAGCATTTAAGAGCCAATGGAAGCCAATGGATTTAAGTTTTAGATGAATTTTCTTAGCTTCGATATGTTTCCTCCATGTAAGTCTCCTGTCTAGGTGGACGCCAAGGTACGTTACATCGTCAGCTTGTGGAAGTGGCGTGTTATTCAGAGTTAGCGGGGGACACGTTTGTCTGTTAAGAGTAAACGTTATGTGTTTACACTTTTGCGCATTTATTTTTATACGCCAGTCTGATAACCACCTCTCCACTACCACGAGGTGATCAGCTAGTAGTGCTGTTGCCTGAATTGGGCATTTGGACCGACTTATGATCGCGGTATCGTCTGCGAATGTGGAAGTAGTTAGCCGGACGTTCGTGGGAATATCTGCGGTGTAAAGGAGAAATAGAGTTGGACCAAGGGCGCTACCTTGGGGAACTCCAGCCTCTATAGTGTAATCGTCGGATGTTGTAGTGTTGCATCTCACGGCGAATTCTCTGTTGTAAAGGTACGATTCAAGTATCATGTGAGTGTTTTCCGGCAGAATAGTTCTGATTTTGTGCATAAGGCCATCAAGCCAGACTCGATCGAAAGCCTGTGCAACATCAAGAAATACCGCACTGCAGTATTCTCGATATTCGAATGCAGACCGTATTTCCGTTGTTAATCTGTTGACTTGCTCTATTGTTCCATGGCTTTCTCGAAAGCCAAATTGATGTGCCGGAATAACGTTGTGCTCTTTCAGATATGGGATTATGCGCGTCAAAAGGCATTTTTCGAGCAGTTTTGACAGACACGAGAGTAAACTTATCGGTCTGTATGAAGCTGGTATTGTGTGATCTTTTCCTGGCTTTGGGATCATTATGATTACCGATTTTTTCCATTTTTTTGGGAAGTAGCCAAGTCGTGTAATCCCGTTAAAGAGTTTACAAATGACCTTAACTGCACAGTTTGGGAGTTCAATTAGCATTTTGGGAGTTATTAGATCACCGCCTGGGGCCTTTTTTGGTTTCAATTGCTCGCTGATGACTTTTGCAACTTCGTTTGGTTGAAACTGAATTGGGTCCGTCTCAGTTTCGATTCGAATTGGCGGCGACGGTAGTGCGAATGAATTTGTTGCAGGGTTTGGCTGAAAGACATTTCGAAGGTGTAAAGCAAATGTACAAGCTCTGTCTTTGTCGCTTCTGGCCCAGCTGCCTGAAGAGTCTCTTATGGGGATTACTGTTTCGGACGGCGCACTTAGATTTGGGTGGGCCCTCCACAAGGGATGCTTGGTGCTGGTGGGTGAAAGTTTCTCAATGTACTGGCGTTGTGCTTCTACTTCTTCGTGCCTTAGGGCCCTGGTAAGTCTGCGACCAGCTTCCTTAAGACTTTGTTTCGAGGACGGCGATCTGCTGGTTTGCCAAGCACGCCTCAAACGTCTTTTCTCCAAAACAAGCTGTTCGATTTCCAAGTTAGTTTTGTGTTGGTGTGTGCGCCCATCCCTCCCTTGCGGTGTAGAGACTTTGGCTGCTGCGACGAGTACAGACTCCAGTGCATCGGCATAGCAGTCGATGTCCTCCTTGATGTTGAGCTGTGGAGTCAGTTCAATGTGGGAACTTACGTACTTTTTGAACTTCAGCCAGTTGGTTCGATGCGACGTCAGCCTCCAAGGGTGCTCGATTAATTCCGGGCTTTCAAGAAGAGTTATTAGCACTGGTGAGTGGTCCGATGATAGATCCAAAAGCGATTTTGCAGATATTAGATTGCGAGAAATATTTTTTGTCACAGCAAAATCAATTAAGTCAGGTAGTTTTCTAGGATCTGTAGGCCAGTATGTAGGGCTGCCTGGCGAAACGTAGTCCAGTTTGTTGCATGTCTTGATGAGTGCATTATATAGTTGCCTTCCTTTGGGGGTCACAAGGCGGGATCCCCAGTGTGTGTGCTTGGCGTTGTAATCTCCTGCTGCTATGAATCGCTCCCCAAGTGAATTGTAGAAGTCCATGAATTGGTCTTCGGAGACTGTAAAACGGGGTGGGCAGTAAACAGCGGCAATGGCAAGGTTGCAGTTGCCCAACTGTAATTTTATCGATGTAGCTTGCAAATAATTTTTTGCAAACCTTTGGTGAAAGTGGTGTTTGATGCGGTCTCTTATTAAGATTCCGGTTCCGCCATGTGCTTTACCATCTGGATGATCTGTGCTGTAGAACGTGTATCCCCGTATTTGAAAATTATATTTGCTGGTGAGATGCGTTTCTGCCAGCAACATAACGTCGATGTGGTTTTCGTTCAGAAATTGACTTATTTCAGGTTTATGCCGTGAAACACCGTTGGCGTTCCACAAAGTTATTCGAAGACTAGGCATAGTTTATTTGGACTGCTGAGCTGCAAGTATTTTTAACAAGATGTTTTGGGTTTGCACAAGGGTTTGCATGGTGGTTTTCATGAAGGACATAAATTCCATCATATTATGTTGCAAAGTGATCATCATAGTTTCCACGTCACTTTGGGGATGTCCCATGGCCTGCGGGATGTTATCCATTTTCGGTTCTATGTGAGCTGTGCCTGATTTTAGAGCACTGGCGTAAGAAATGCCGTTGGTGGTAATTGAAGGGCCAAATGAAGACCTGGCTGCTTTTGCGAAGAAAACTTCCGGTGTCGTTTGTGATCTCATGTAGTTGTTCTGTGTGTTCTGGTAGCGTGCCGTTGTCGTTCGTTGCATCCGACTTTTCATCTCCTTGTAGACTGGACAGCCTCTGTAGTTTGCTGTGTGGTTTCCTTGGCAGTTTACACACTTTTTAGTGAGGGAGTCTTCCTTGTTGGCAGGGCAGGGCTCGGAGTCGTGGATGTTTCCACAAGCTACACATACTGACCTGAGGGTGCAGTAACCCCTGGTGTGTCCGTATTCCTGACAGTTCGTGCATTGCACTGGCCCGTTCCGTTTGTGCGGTTCTTCTACTGTGATCCTACGATGCAGCAGGTACTGCAACTTGTAGATCGGGTGCACTGTGTTTTTTTTCAAAGTTCTGCTGTCTGGCTCCAGCTCGACCTTGAATAATGGTTGCGGCTTCTTGTTTTTGTTCATAATGTTTATAACATTTTTTGCACAGAAACCGTTTTCTTTCAAAGCCTCTGTAATTTCGGAGGGGGTCACATCGGGTTCTATTCCCTTAAGCACAACTTGCAAGCCTTTGCAGCTTTTTAGCTGGTACGTGTAGTAATTCTTTTTGGCATCGTTTAAGTACTTTGACACTGCTCGGAAATCGTCTTCAGTTCTGGTTTGCAGTTTAGTTTCACTTATATTCCCTTTCATAAGCGGAATAACATGAAAGCTATCTTTTCCGACTAGCTCAACTATTTTGTTGACTAGGGCATTCGAGGTCTTCTCCCTAATAAAGATAGGTGGCGGCTTCAGTTTCCTTGGGGCTAATTGTTCAGACTCTGTTTCGTGCTCCGCCAGAATGGAAAATCTATTTTCATTTAGTGGCCCGAGATTTTCAGGGCCTTTGTTGATACGGTTTACTTTGGGCTTATTGCCGTCAGAATTTTTTGAGGGCGTTAGCTTGCGCTTGGAAATATTTATGTAGCGATCCATGCCTGTCTGCATGGCCGAACCCGCTTGCGGATTTGTCATTTTTGCACTTAATTGTGTTGTTGCTTTACCCGCTGCAGAAGAAGAGAGTGGAGTCGTTATTGCAGTGTTGGCGACAGAGGCCGTTGTAGTTGCTGTTGTTGTTGCACTAGGTGGCTGAAGCTCGGTTGGGGTTTTGCATTGCTCACTCCATGGCGTTTGAGCGTTGAGAAGCAGGGCGGGAGAGCAAGAACTAGCTCTCTGGTTTTCGGCGGTCAGTAAACTTGCATTTTCTTGCACTTTCGGTTCTAGAGTATTATTCGTAAAAGAGAAATAAGCATTGTTGCGGGCCAAAGAAAGACGACGTTTGTCTTGCTCTCTCTGAATTTTTTCACGGGCTTCGTCTTGTTGTTTTTGGCGTTGAGTGCGCTGATCCACGTTCTTAATCATTTGCTTATTGTTAGTGCGTAAAGATTAATTAATTAATTAATTAAAACTTCAGTTTACAATATGCGATTAGCATCGCGAAACGCAAGACCACACTGTTCTAAATTTTCGAACGTTTTCAACTGGGTGAATGATTGTTTTTCTTTTGTTTTTCCGGAGCGTTAAGAAAACACGTCTACACGCGACCGACAACAACATTTGACCAATGGCATCGGAAATAAAAAAGATTTATTACTATAGCAATATATAAAACGAAAGACAATTAAGGTTTTTAAAAATTAACCTCACAAATAATAATTAATTTCGGTTCCTGATAAAAACTTACCAAGGAAACACGAAAAAAAAGGTGGAAACGCCCTTAATCTCTTTATACCCGTTACTCGTAGAGTAAAAGGGTATATTGTATTCGTGCAAAAGTATGTAACAGCTAGAAGGAAGCGTTTCCGACCCTATAAAGTATATATATTCTTGATCAGGATCACTAGCCGAGTCGATCTAGCCATGTCCGTCTGTCCGTCCGTCTGTCCGTCCGTCTGTCCGTCCGTCTGTCCGTCCGTCTGTCCGTCCGTCTGTCCGTCCGAATGACCGCTGAGATCTCGGAAACTATAAAACCTAGAAGATTGCAATTTTGCATGCAGATTTTAGGAGTTCCTACGCAGCGCAAGTTTTTTTCAAAAAGGTGCCACGCCAGCAATACG
>JBAMCF010000521.1:0-62613 GCA_037075285.1 Drosophila lutescens | reverse complement strand
TGTGCGGCGCAACTTGCGGTGTACATCTGTACGTCTAGCAAATAAAGATTCTCTTCTGGATCAAATCTGCATATTGCTCTCGGGACCCTTGGACACGATCATTTTGGTGGTATCGTATATACCGCCATGCAGCACTTTCGAGCTATACAAGGACAACATCGCTCATATCCATCAGGATTTGGAAGATCACCAGCTTATCTGCGTTCTGGGTGATTATAATCTGTCATCGCTGGTGTGGGTGCAGGATGAAAATTCTTCGACTATGATTCCCAGGATTTAGGAACAAAATTAAGTTGTAGTAATATTTGACTCTCAGAGTGTGATGCCCATCATCATCCATTATTACTTTTGATAACATGTCATATTTATTCAGCTAACAAATCACTCACACCTTTAATTTATATAAGTGCTAATAGTTTAAACTCTATTCGAAATGATATTTCTAATATTAATTGGGTCGATAGCCTTTCGCATGCTAACGTTGATGCTAGCTATGATCATTTTATTTCTGTGCTTTCTCTAATCATTAGTAGGTATGCTAAAAAAAGAGTTCAAAGTTCTTACAAAAACTCCAAAAGAAGAACATCGAACATTCCTTCCCACATGTCACTTAATAGCGAATTGGCTTCCTCGGACTTGGAGGTTGCTAACTTACTTGCCAAATTTTTTTCGTCTAATTTCGAGCCAACTTCGTTTTGGAATGATGATGAAACGCTTCTTTCCATCGACTCCCTATTAAATATAGGAAATCTAAATGTGTCCGACTTTGACTCCCATATTGCTGCCGCGAGCTTTAATGACTCAGAACATATGGATTGCGAAGGCCTTTCTCCCTATATTCTAAAAAATTGTATTGATGTTCTATGTAATCCCCTTAAAATAATTTTTAACAAGTCCCTCTCCAGTGGTATGTTCATTCATAGATGGAAGTTAGCTACAGTTACTCCAATTCTCAAATCAGGTTTAAAAAGTTAGATTTCTAATTACAGACCAATTGCCAAGCTGAGTAATATTTCAAATATGTTTGAGCGCATTGTGGCTAGGTAGCTAAACTTTCTTGTGGCCCGCACCATTACCCCTAACCAGCATGGTTTTATGCCAGGACGATCGACTACCACTAATTTAGCAACCTTCAATCACTTTTGCATAAATTCGTTTGTGAATCAACACCAAGTAGATGTAGTCTATACTGACTTTGCCAAAGCCTTTGATAAAGTCTGTCATTCTGCTTTACTAGCTAAGCTTCAAAAAATGGGATTCCACTCTCTAATCTTAGATTGGATTAGGTCCTACCTAACCAATAGAGAAGACAGAGTGGAAAATAATGGGGTTTTTGCGAGCCCGTATGTGGCAACGTCTGGCCTTTCTCAAGGAAGTGCTTTGGGGCCCTTTCTATTCATTTTATTTAAAAACAAGAAAGGAAGCTAACTTCGGCAAGCCGAAGTTTATATACCCTTGCAGTTAAAATAAAAAGTCAAAGAAAACAATGTACATTTTTATTTTTAACAGTGAACTTAACGCTTTGTTCCGTTTTCTTTAGAGTATTTCAAGGCGCTAATTGATAACGATATACAGTGGCGGCATTTTGAATGAATTTTGATATTGTTGAGCCGAACAAGAGCCTGTTTTCACATTGATCTGCTTTAGCGTTAAGCTGAACCGAAATCTTTTTTAATATTTATTATTATTATTAGCTTTGAACTTAACTCTGAGCACTGAACTGAACACTTTGAACTCAACTGAACTGAATACGTTTTGGTTGTCATGATTTCAAATTGTTCAAAATCACCACGCCTACATAAAATTTAAAATAAAAAAATCTTACTATTCCTATGAGAGCCTTAAGATATAGTGGTCCGATCCGGCTCGCTCCGACATATGTACTACCTGCAATAGAAAGAAGACTTTTGGGAAAGATTCATTGCGATAGCTTTAAAACTGAGAGACTAGTTCGCATAGAAAAGGACAGACGGACACGGCTAGATGGACTCGGCTATTGGTGCTGATCAAGAATATATATACTTTATGTGGTCGGAAACGTCTCCTTCACTGCGTTACAATATCTGACTGAAATTATAATACCCTCTGCAAGGGTATAATGATATAAGTAACTCCATACATGACTCTGAGTTATTATTATTTGCAGATGACCTCAAATTTTTCAAGTCCGTTAATTCAACTTTAGACTGTTTACTCCTCCAGAATGACATAAATAGATTAGGTAATTGGTGCTCCCGAAATGTGCTTCCCTTAAATTTTTCAAAATGCTTTTTAGTAAGATACAGCAAGCGTATAAATAATGTTATCTGCTCGTATTCAATTAATTCTCAGCTCCGTGACACAAAAAACGAGTGCCTGGATTTAGGAATTGTTTTTGATTCTAAATTTCTCTTCGTTGAATACATTAACTACATTATTCCTAAAGCATATGCATTGTACGGATTCATTAAGCGCAACACAACTCACTTCTCTGACCCATACACCAAGCTTACCCTATTCTTCTCATTTGTTCGTTCTAAATTAGAATATGCGGCATTTGTTTGGAACCCGACTGGTCATGTGTATATCCGACGGGTAGAGCGAGTGCAAAAGCTTTTCCTCCGTTTCGCCCTTCAAAGCCTCCGATTCCGCGATCCTCCCGTTTCTAGCCTGCTAGGTGTCGTCTTGTACAGCTTGCAACACTACAAGATCGTAGGAGTGTAATTGCGCTGCTTTTTATATTAGACCTACTTTCTGGCAAAATTGATTGCCCTATTTTGCTGAATATTCTTAGCCTTTCCGTGCCTAGTAGGGCTCTAAGAACTGCTGAACCTTTTTTTATCCCTACACACAGAACAAATTACGCTTTAAATGAGCCTATTTACAGAGCTTTACATATTTTCAATAGTCTGCCACTTAGCATGCGATTGGACCCTAGTTCGCCCAGGAATAGCAATAAGAAGGCCTTGTTATTATATTTTACTAGATTTAGTAACTAGTTAAGAGTTAGTTAAGTAGCCAGTAAAGGACATTAAGTCTGTTGGCGAAATAAATAAATAAATAAATTTAATTTAATTTAAATGCAGTTATTTGCGGGTATGCCATAAGATTATGACTTAACATTTTAAAACCATTTTAAGAACATTTATAACAGAGAAATGGCAAAAGAAAGAATTAAAAAAAAACAAATCGAATTTTGGGGTACTTTGGAGTCGTTTATTGTTATAAATTGTACACCGTACGTATTATTTCCGAATTAATTTGATTTTTTTTAGATTTTTATGTCAATCCGTTCTGATTGAGTTTAGCTACTGACCGTATTATTGGTCTACAATTATATTGATATAGATATATAACCGAGCAAAACACCAACAAAATTCAGGAACAACAAACAAAACCTGTGCGATGACCGGCACCGGTACCGCCTGAGCCCAGAGGCCCCGGACAACGAAAAATAATCAAGTGTGGAAAGAATGGCAAATCCTTCTACACCAACGCTGGAAATATATGAGTGCGGAAGGCAATCCGCCTTCTTCACCTTCGTGGGCGGCACTTGCTTCTATTGAGCAAAGGGATGCACAGAGACTAGAGGTGTATCCCAACGATAGATGAAATAGCTTGTGCAGCCAGCACCGGTCCCGTTCGGCGCGCCAATAATAACATAAATTGTGCAGACCAGGCAGTTTCTAGCTGCGGGTCTTAATTTTTTTTTACCTATGTAGGTAGGGATACATGTAATACATTATTATCTCAAGAAATTTAAAAAATGCCTAATGCAGGTAAAATTCAAAGGAATAAAAAGAGAGGAGGTCAAAAGAACTTCCTAAATCTTAAACAGCCCCAGTACCCTGGGAAGAAAATGTTTAAATTTAAAAAGAGTTAGAAAATACGTACATAGAACTGGATGCGTATAAAAATAAAACAGACCTTAACGAAACAAGAAAACCAAAGTGCCCTGCAGATTGCCAAGGGACTTTGGAGAATACTGAGTGTGAATATACTTGTCATCATTTCACTCAGAATGCATAATGTCACTAAAAAAAACAAGAGAGAACGCTATAGTCGGGTTGGTGTCCCGACTATCTAATACCCGTCACTCAGCTAAAGGGAGTGCGAACGCTGTACTCGGGTTGGTGTCCCGACTATCTATTGGGGCTAAAGGGAGTGCGAGGGAGATAGATATATAAACAATTTTGATTGCGTATAACTTTTTAATGAATGGTCCGATTTGAAAAATGTCTTCTACATTTCGATAGGTATTAATAAACACTATAAAATGGCGTTTATATATTTTTAAAATCTTAAAAGATGTGGCCTCCAGACACATTTGAAAATCGTTTATGGCGATTGTGGGCGTTAGGGGGGCGTGGCACCTCGATGAAACAAACTTGCGCTGCGTAGGAAGCCCAAGAATATGTGTGTGAAATCTCAACCTTCTAGCTTTTATAGTTTCCGAGATCTCAGCGTTCATACAGACAGACAGACGGACAGACGGACAGACGGACAGACAGACAGACGGACAGACAGACGGACAGACGGACATGGCTAGATCGACTCGGCTAGTGATCCTGATCAAGAATATATATACTTTATGGGGTCGGAAACGCTTCCTTCTCCCTGTTACATACTTTTGCACGAATACAATATACCCTTTTACTCTACGAGTAACGGGTATAAAAAACAAGAGAGAACGTTATAGTCGGGTGCCCCGACTATCAGATACCCGTTACTCAGGTAATGGGAGTGCGAGGGAGATGGAGATAGAAACTTTGATCACGCATAACTTTTTAACGAATGGTCCGATTTGAAAAATTTCTTCTACATTTCGATAGGTATTGATAAACACAATAAAACTGCATTTTTACTTTTCCGAAATATTTAAATTTTTAAAATCTTATATAGGCGATTGTGGGCGTTAGAGGGGGCGGGGCACTTTTTTAAAACAAACTTGCGCTGCGTAGGAACTCAAAGAATCTGCATGCAAAACGCCAATCTTCTAGCTTTTATAGTTTCCGAGATCTCAGCGTTCATACAGACAGACAGACAGACGGACAGACAGACAGACAGCCGGACAGACGGACATGGCTAGATCGACTCGGCTAGTGATCCTGATCAAGAATATATATACTTTATGGGGTCGGAAACGCTTCCTTCTAGCTGTTACATACATTTGCACGAATACAATATACCCTTTTACTCTATGAGTAACGGGTATAAAAATATATATATAAAAACAAAAATATAAATGAACATTTTTATTAAAAATAAATGAGAAGTAACGCAATATCAAAATACAGTACAGAAATAATACCCAATATGGGACTAGTGGACGATAAGTCAGTGGATTCCACTGCTAACGAAAAAAATAAAATCGAATCACAAAATATTGATTTCAAATTAACGAATATTCTACTATCAATAATTGTTTTCTTTATGAGCGCATATATTTTATATAAGGCCTATATGTTCCACAACTAATGTGTATCAAAGAGAGCCATTAACAGAAGCCAGGCTAATAATCTGGATCAAATCTATTTTAACAAGCGCCAAACAATTATCGAGTATTACTATAAAAGAGTAGATGTCGATTTGCGTCATGTTCCCCCAGCCCAAACCATAAGACCCAAAATTCTAGAAAAAAATTGGGTCTGAATCGTGTGTTAGAGTATGAATCCACAATCCTTCTGGCACTTTGTAAACTCCAAAAGAAGAACATCGAACATTCCTTCCCACATGTCACTTAATAGCGAATTGGCTTCCTCGGACTTGGAGGTTGCTAACTTACTTGCCAAATTTTTTCGTCTAATTTCGAGCCAACTTCGTTTTGGAATGATGATGAAACGCTTCTTTCCATCGACTCCCTATTAAATATAGGAAATCTAAATGTGTCCGACTTTGACTGCCATATTGCTGCCGCGAGCTTTAATGACTCAGAACGTATGGATTGCGAAGGCCTTTCTCCCTATATTCTAAAAAATTGTATTGATGTTCTATGTAACCCCCTTAAAATAATTTTTAACAAGTCCCTCTCCAGTGGTATGTTCATTCATAGATGGAAGTTAGCTACAGTTACTCCAATTCTCAAATCAGGTTTAAAAAGTTATATTTCTAATTACAGACCAATTGCCAAGCTGAGTAATATTTCAAATATGTTTGAGCTCATTGTGGCTAGGTAGCTAAACTTTCTTGTGGCCCGCACCATTACCCCTAACCAGCATGGTTTTATGCCAGGACGATCGACTACCACTAATTTAGCAACCTTCAATCACTTCTGCATAAATTCGTTTGTGAATCAACACCAAGTAGATGTAGTCTATACTGACTTTGCCAAAGCCTTTGATAAAGTCTGTCATTCTGCTTTACTAGCTAAGCTTCAAAAAATGGGATTCCACTCTCTAATCTTAGATTGGATTAGGTCCTACCTAACCAATAGAGAATACAGAGTGGAAAATAATGGGGTTTTTTCGAGCCCGTATGTGGCAACGTCTGGCCTTTCTCAAGGAAGTGCTTTGGGGCCCTTTCTATTCATTTTATTTAAAAACAAGAAAGGAAGCTAACTCCGGCAAGCCGAAGTTTATATACCCTTGCAGTTAAAATAAAAAGTCAAAGAAAGCAATGTACATTTTTATTTTTAACAGTGAACTAAACGCTTTGTTCCGTTTTCTTTTGAGTATTTCAAGGCGCTAATTGTTAACGATATACAGTGGCGGCATTTTGAATAATTTGTAGAAATTTTTAACAATTTTTCAAATAAAACTTTTGATATTGTTGAGCCGAACAAGAACCTGTTTTCACATTGATCTGCTTTAGCGTTAAGCTGAACCGAAAACTTTTTTAATATTTATTATTATTATTAGCTTTGAACTTAACTCTGAGCACAGAACTGAACACTTTGAACTCAACTGAACTGAATACGTTTTGGTTGTCATGATTTCTAATTGTTCAAAATCACCTCGCCTACATAAAATTTAAAATAAAAAAATCTTACTATTCCTATGGGAGCCTTCAGATAACATAAATCGACATAAATAGATAAGGTAATTGGTGCTCCCGAAATGTGCTTCCCTTAAATTTTTCAAAATGCTTTTTAGTAAGATACAGCAAGCGTATAAATAATGTTATCTGCTCGTATTCAATTAATTCTCAGCTCCGTGACACAAAAAACGAGTGCCTGGATTTAGGAATTGTTTTTGATTCTAAATTTCTCTTCGTTGAATACATTAACTACATTATTCCTAAAGCATATGCATTGTACGGATTCATTAAGCGCAACACAACTCACTTCTCTGACCCATACACCAAGCTTACCCTATTCTTCTCATTTGTTCGTTCTAAATTAGAATATGCGGCATTTGTTTGGAACCCGACTGGTCATGTGTATATCCGACGGGTAGAGCGAGTGCAAAAGCTTTTCCTCCGTTTCGCCCTTCAAAGCCTCCGATTCCGCGATCCTCCCGTTTCTAGCCTGCTAGGTGTCGTCTTGTACAGCTTGCAACACTACAAGATCGTAGGAGTGTAATTGCGCTGCTTTTTATATTAGACCTACTTTCTGGCAAAATTGATTGCCCTATTTTGCTGAATATTCTTAGCCTTTCCGTGCCTAGTAGGGCTCTAAGAACTGCTGAACCTTTTTTTATCCCTACACACAGAACAAATTACGCTTTAAATGAGCCTATTTACAGAGCTTTACATATTTTCAATAGTCTGCCACTTAGCATGCGATTGGACCCTAGTTCGCCCAGGAATAGCAATAAGAAGGCCTTGTTATTATATTTTACTAGATTTAGTAACTAGTTAAGAGTTAGTTAAGTAGCCAGTAAAGGACATTAAGTCTGTTGGCGAAATAAATAAATAAATAAATTTAATTTAATTTAAATGCAGTTATTTGCGGGTATGCCATAAGATTATGACTTAACATTTTAAAACCATTTTAAGAACATTTATAACAGAGAAATGGCAAAAGAAAGAATTAAAAAAAACAAATCGAATTTTGGGGTACTTTGGAGTCGTTTATTGTTATAAATTGTACACCGTACGTATTATTTCCGAATTAATTTGATTTTTTTTAGATTTTTATGTCAATCCGTTCTGATTGAGTTTAGCTACTGACCGTATTATTGGTCTACAATTATATTGATATAGATATATAACCGAGCAAAACACCAACAAAATTCAGGAACAACAAACAAAACCTGTGCGATGACCGGCACCGGTACCGCCTGAGCCCAGAGGCCCCGGACAACGAAAAATAATCAAGTGTGGAAAGAATGGCAAATCCTTCTACACCAACGCTGGAAATATATGAGTGCGGAAGGCAATCCGCCTTCTTCACCTTCGTGGGCGGCACTTGCTTCTATTGAGCAAAGGGATGCACAGAGACTAGAGGTGTATCCCAACGATAGATGAAATAGCTTGTGCAGCCAGCACCGGTCCCGTTCGGCGCGCCAATAATAACATAAATTGTGCAGACCAGGCAGTTTCTAGCTGCGGGTCTTAATTTTTTTTACCTATGTAGGTAGGGATACATGTAATACATTATTATCTCAAGAAATTTAAAAAATGCCTAATGCAGGTAAAATTCAAAGGAATAAAAAGAGAGGAGGTCAAAAGAACTTCCTAAATCTTAAACAGCCCCAGTACCCTGGGAAGAAAATGTTTAAATTTAAAAAGAGTTAGAAAATACGTACATAGAACTGGATGCGTATAAAAATAAAACAGACCTTAACGAAACAAGAAAACCAAAGTGCCCTGCAGATTGCCAAGGGACTTTGGAGAATACTGAGTGTGAATATACTTGTCATCATTTCACTCAGAATGCATAATGTCACTAAAAAAAAAAAACAAGAGAGAACGTTATAGTCGGGTGCCCCGACTATCAGATACCCGTTACTCAGGTAATTGGAGTGCGAGGGAGATGGAGATAGAAACTTTGATCACGCATAACTTTTTAACGAATGGTCCGATTTGAAAAATTTCTTCTACATTTCGATAGGTATTGATAAACACAATAAAACTGCATTTTTACTTTTCCGAAATATTTAAATTTTTAAAATCTTATATAGGCGATTGTGGGCGTTAGAGGGGGCGGGGCACTTTTTTAAAACAAACTTGCGCTGCGTAGGAACTCAAAGAATCTGCATGCAAAACGCCAATCTTCTAGCTTTTATAGTTTCCGAGATCTCAGCGTTCATACAGACAGACAGACAGACGGACAGACAGACAGACAGCCGGACAGACGGACATGGCTAGATCGACTCGGCTAGTGATCCTGATCAAGAATATATATACTTTATGGGGTCGGAAACGCTTCCTTCTAGCTGTTACATACATTTGCACGAATACAATATACCCTTTTACTCTATGAGTAACGGGTATAAAAATATATATATAAAAACAAAAATATAAATGAACATTTTTATTAAAAATAAATGAGAAGTAACGCAATATCAAAATACAGTACAGAAATAATACCCAATATGGGACTAGTGGACGATAAGTCAGTGGATTCCACTGCTAACGAAAAAAATAAAATCGAATCACAAAATATTGATTTCAAATTAACGAATATTCTACTATCAATAATTGTTTTCTTTATGAGCGCATATATTTTATATAAGGCCTATATGTTCCACAACTAATGTGTATCAAAGAGAGCCATTAACAGAAGCCAGGCTAATAATCTGGATCAAATCTATTTTAACAAGCGCCAAACAATTATCGAGTATTACTATAAAAGAGTAGATGTCGATTTGCGTCATGTTCCCCCAGCCCAAACCATAAGACCCAAAATTCTAGAAAAAATTGGGTCTGAATCGTGTGTTAGAGTATGAATCCACAATCCTTCTGGCACTTTGTAAACTCCAAAAGAAGAACATCGAACATTCCTTCCCACATGTCACTTAATAGCGAATTGGCTTCCTCGGACTTGGAGGTTGCTAACTTACTTGCCAAATTTTTTTCGTCTAATTTCGAGCCAACTTCGTTTTGGAATGATGATGAAACGCTTCTTTCCATCGACTCCCTATTAAATATAGGAAATCTAAATGTGTCCGACTTTGACTGCCATATTGCTGCCGCGAGCTTTAATGACTCAGAACGTATGGATTGCGAAGGCCTTTCTCCCTATATTCTAAAAAATTGTATTGATGTTCTATGTAACCCCCTTAAAATAATTTTTAACAAGTCCCTCTCCAGTGGTATGTTCATTCATAGATGGAAGTTAGCTACAGTTACTCCAATTCTCAAATCAGGTTTAAAAAGTTATATTTCTAATTACAGACCAATTGCCAAGCTGAGTAATATTTCAAATATGTTTGAGCTCATTGTGGCTAGGTAGCTAAACTTTCTTGTGGCCCGCACCATTACCCCTAACCAGCATGGTTTTATGCCAGGACGATCGACTACCACTAATTTAGCAACCTTCAATCACTTCTGCATAAATTCGTTTGTGAATCAACACCAAGTAGATGTAGTCTATACTGACTTTGCCAAAGCCTTTGATAAAGTCTGTCATTCTGCTTTACTAGCTAAGCTTCAAAAAATGGGATTCCACTCTCTAATCTTAGATTGGATTAGGTCCTACCTAACCAATAGAGAATACAGAGTGGAAAATAATGGGGTTTTTTCGAGCCCGTATGTGGCAACGTCTGGCCTTTCTCAAGGAAGTGCTTTGGGGCCCTTTCTATTCATTTTATTTAAAAACAAGAAAGGAAGCTAACTCCGGCAAGCCGAAGTTTATATACCCTTGCAGTTAAAATAAAAAGTCAAAGAAAGCAATGTACATTTTTATTTTTAACAGTGAACTAAACGCTTTGTTCCGTTTTCTTTTGAGTATTTCAAGGCGCTAATTGTTAACGATATACAGTGGCGGCATTTTGAATAATTTGTAGAAATTTTTAACAATTTTTCAAATAAAACTTTTGATATTGTTGAGCCGAACAAGAACCTGTTTTCACATTGATCTGCTTTAGCGTTAAGCTGAACCGAAAACTTTTTTAATATTTATTATTATTATTAGCTTTGAACTTAACTCTGAGCACAGAACTGAACACTTTGAACTCAACTGAACTGAATACGTTTTGGTTGTCATGATTTCTAATTGTTCAAAATCACCTCGCCTACATAAAATTTAAAATAAAAAAATCTTACTATTCCTATGGGAGCCTTCAGATAACATAAATCGACATAAATAGATAAGGTAATTGGTGCTCCCGAAATGTGCTTCCCTTAAATTTTTCAAAATGCTTTTTAGTAAGATACAGCAAGCGTATAAATAATGTTATCTGCTCGTATTCAATTAATTCTCAGCTCCGTGACACAAAAAACGAGTGCCTGGATTTAGGAATTGTTTTTGATTCTAAATTTCTCTTCGTTGAATACATTAACTACATTATTCCTAAAGCATATGCATTGTACGGATTCATTAAGCGCAACACAACTCACTTCTCTGACCCATACACCAAGCTTACCCTATTCTTCTCATTTGTTCGTTCTAAATTAGAATATGCGGCATTTGTTTGGAACCCGACTGGTCATGTGTATATCCGACGGGTAGAGCGAGTGCAAAAGCTTTTCCTCCGTTTCGCCCTTCAAAGCCTCCGATTCCGCGATCCTCCCGTTTCTAGCCTGCTAGGTGTCGTCTTGTACAGCTTGCAACACTACAAGATCGTTGGAGTGTAATTGCGCTGCTTTTTATATTAGACCTACTTTCTGGCAAAATTGATTGCCCTATTTTGCTGAATATTCTTAGCCTATCCGTGCCTAGTAGGGCTCTAAGAACTGCTGAACCTTTTTTATCCCTACACACAGAACAAATTACGCTTTAAATGAGCCTATTTACAGAGCTTTACATATTTTCAATAGTCTGCCACTTAGCATGCGATTGGACCCTAGTTCGCCCAGGAATAGCAATAAGAAGGCCTTGTTATTATATTTTACTAGATTTAGTAACTAGTTAAGAGTTAGTTAAGTAGCCAGTAAAGGACATTAAGTCTGTTGGCGAAATAAATAAATAAATAAATTTAATTTAATTTAAATGCAGTTATTTGCGGGTATGCCATAAGATTATGACTTAACATTTTAAAACCATTTTAAGAACATTTATAAAAGAGAAATGGCAAAAGAAAGAATTAAAAAAAAACAAATCGAATTTTGGGGTACTTTGGGGTCGTTTATTGTTATAAATTGTACACCGTACGTATTATTTCCGAATTAATTTGATTTTTTTTAGATTTTTATGTCAATCCGTTCTGATTGAGTTTAGCTACTGACCGTATTATTGGTCTGATTGATATAGAATATAACCGAGCAAAACACCAAAAAAATTCAGGAACAACAAAAAAAACCTGTGCGATGACCGGCACCGGTACCGCCTGAGCCCAGAGGCCCCGGACAACGAAAAATAATCAAGTGTGGAAAGAATGGCAAATCCTTCTACACCAACGCTGGAAATATATGAGTGCGGAAGGCAATCCGCCTTCTTCACCTTCGTGGGCGGCACTTGCTTCTATTGAGCAAAGGGATGCACAGAGACTAGAGGTGTATCCCAACGATAGATGAAATAGCTTGTGCAGCCAGCACCGGTCCCGTTCGGCGCGCCAATAATAACATAAATTGTGCAGACCAGGCAGTTTCTAGCTGCGGGTCTTAATTTTTTTTTACCTATGTAGGTAGGGATACATGTAATACATTATTATCTCAAGAAATTTAAAAAATGCCTAATGCAGGTAAAATTCAAAGGAATAAAAAGAGAGGAGGTCAAAAGAACTTCCTAAATCTTAAACAGCCCCAGTACCCTGGGAAGAAAATGTTTAAATTTAAAAAGAGGTAGAAAATACGTACATAGAACTGGATGCGTATAAAAATAAAACAGACCTTAACGAGACAAGAAAACCAAAGTGCCCTGCAGATTGCCAAGGGCCTTTGGAGAATACTGAGTGTGAATATACTTGTCATCATTTCACTCAGAATGCATAATGTCACTAAAAAAAAAACAAGAGAGAACGTTATAGTCGGGTGCCCCGACTATCAGATACCCGTTACTCAGGTAATGGGAGTGCGAGGGAGATGGAGATAGAAACTTTGATCACGCATAACTTTTTAACGAATGGTCCGATTTGAAAAATTTCTTCTACATTTCGATAGGTATTGATAAACACAATAAAACTGCATTTTTACTTTTCCGAAATATTTAAATTTTTAAAATCTTATATAGGCGATTGTGGGCGTTAGAGGGGGCGGGGCACTTTTTTAAAACAAACTTGCGCTGCGTAGGAACTCAAAGAATCTGCATGCAAAACGCCAATCTTCTAGCTTTTATAGTTTCCGAGATCTCAGCGTTCATACAGACAGACAGACAGACGGACAGACAGACAGACAGCCGGACAGACGGACATGGCTAGATCGACTCGGCTAGTGATCCTGATCAAGAATATATATACTTTATGGGGTCGGAAACGCTTCCTTCTAGCTGTTACATACTTTTGCACGAATACAATATACCCTTTTACTCTACGAGTAACGGGTATAAACAGTAAAAAAAATAGTAAGAGTTTTTCTCTGCATTCGCTTAGTTAACCAAAATGATAAATTTAGGCTACCAGAACGGTGGAGTTAAGGTGGGAATAAGGTGAGGTTAGTGCGGGGTTAAGTTGCGATTAAGGAGGTATTAGATTAGGGTAAAAGTAATGTAAAGAAAGGGTGGAGGTGAGTGTTCGGAGCAGAGCGCCAGCGCCTAGTCATGCGCGCATAGGTGTACGACGGCACCTGCAGCGCTCTTTGCTTATCTTTTGTCGCCGTCTCTCTCATTCTACTAAAGCTGTCGCTTATCTATTCAGCGACTACTTTGTAGGCCTGCATATATATTAAGAGCTTGGAGCCAAGCTATAACACTCAGTCCGTTTGCCGCTCCGAATAAATGATATACATATAATAGAACCTATTCGTGCGTTTTTATTTATAACTAGCAGGGTCGGTAGCCCGCAGCTTCGCCTGCGGAAATTAAAATTGAAAATGAAGCATAAATTTATCTTTACTACTTAATTTCAAATTAAAAACTTCCTTATTTTTAGTCTTCAAGCAGAGAAAAGATTTTATCAAAACTTTTTTCCTTAATATCCGTAAAAACAACAGTATTTTGCCCTTTGGAAACTAAATACAAAAACTTGAAAAAAAACCGTATGTGTTTTTTTAAATCTTTCTAAAATTCTTTTGGATTGTTGACATAAGTTAACAAATGGTCAAAATAGAAACAAACAAATTCTTTTTTCGACACAAATCCTTACACTAATTTTGTTCAAAACATTATTACTTTGTCCAAAACATATTGTTTAAATATAGAATGTTATACTGCGTTGAGCATGTAATTAAATTCCGAATCCATTGCCAATAAAGCCTTAAAACATTACTCTAAAAAAAATTTTATTTTTTAAAATATTAAACTCTTTTTCAATTTCGGAGAGTTTTGACCATTGCTGCTCTTAGCCAGAAAAGTTTATACATTTTTTTTGTATGAATGAAAAGTACAAAAATATTTATTTCAAAGCAGTACTTTGTCCAAAACAAACTGCCAAAATATGGGTTATCACGCCGCGTTAAGTTCGTATTTCAATTCCAAATCAATTAGCGTTTAAATCTAGAATACAAACTTCTTTGTATTTGTTGTATGCAACAAAATATTGCTAAAAGATTTACATAGCTTTCCAACAACCAAAATAATAATTTTGGTTAAGATTTAAGAAATTTGAGGGAATATTTTAAATGTGAGTTCGCCTTGAAATGTAACAAACGCTTCAAAATGTGATGGGATGATTATCATTTGACAGTTAAAAAAATTACTGTCTCCAATTCTAATTTAAAAAAATTGAAGCAATAGTATCGCTTTAAGTGGACATTTTTGAATAGAATGCCAAAGGAAGGATAATTTTAGGATGGATTACATTTCTTCGGTCCTTCAAAACAAAACCTGTTGATCTTGGCCATGCTACCTCGTTCTACCTTTTCTCCTTTGTTAATTGCCCCTGTATTTTTTGTTTTTTAAAGATTCAATTTTTAAACTATTTAAACCGAGTAATGTTTACTCTTTGTAAAGATGTTATTTCTTTATAATTAATTAGTAACCTAAGAATGTAGCAGAGGTCATTTTATGCACATGGGTAACAAAAAGGTAAATAAAAACCAAATACTCTTGGCGAATTTGCTACCGGGGGATTTTTGGAAGGTAGACAACTCTTATAAGGGAATCAAATATTTATGCGGAGCATTGTTTTGCTTTATGTATTTGACTAATTTCAGAAAAGGAATCAAGAAACTCAATTCGATGTTACTGCATTTTACCATTGATATTTTGTTTCACTATTTTTATTTTCATTAATTTTTCACCTTGATTAGAATTATATAAATAATAGGGAAGACAGGTGGGCGGGGAAGCCGTGAATCAAATTGTTTAAACATTTGCATTTGTTTAAACAATATGAGGTGTAATAAAGAGCAAGAGAATCAATTGGTTTGAATATTTAATGTTCTTTTAATATTATCAATGCGATTTGAATTTTAGTTCACAAAAATCGGTTAAAAATGTCTTAAATCTGTTGTGGAAATGTAAATGAAATATTCTGTTAGCAAAAGGATATCAATATTATATTGAATTTGAATTTGAGCGAATCTCTCTTAGTCAGCTGCAATGCACACACATAAACGTACACACGCATACCCACCGGGAAAATTCCTCTGGAAAATAACATATTTTCATCAGGTTTCTCCATACAAGCGGAAGGGACTAAACCTCATTCACCCCTTACATTATTTCCGTCTCTGGTTTCGAAATACACGGGGGTGACACAAAAAGTAAGGGGGAAATGAGGTTTCTATGTGGTTTTCCAAAGGAATTTCAAATTCCCTACACCGTCGCCTGCTAAAATATACAGGATTTCCAACATTTTCTGCTAAAAGGAAGAGGTATTCCAGTACACAAAGAACCACCTTCTCACTTTCCCGGTGGGTATATGTATCTAATGGCTGTGTGTGTTAAATACGCATTTTTTGGATATATATATTTTGTGCGTGTGTGTGTACATAGCAGAGCGAATCATTGTTTATTTTTGTTTTTTACAAATCCAAAGTTTGTCGATAACTCAACATTTGAAAACTAATAAATAGTTTGCTGATCAGGCTTTTGCATTTTAAAAACAAAAGCAATTTTAAGGAAAATTTCGACTGTAAAGTTCAGCATAATGGAATTTCTGTAAGGCTACCGATATTTTAAAATTTAACGTTAACCTAAAAAAAGGTGCAAAAGAAAAGATTTGCGATATAATCGATATTTTAACCGCGCATTTTAAATAAACAGTGGTATTTTCGTTTTTCCCCTTGCGCGGTCACACTTACAATGCGACACACACACATTTACAACTTAATGAAAAGTGCGCCAGCAGAACATACATACATACATATGTGGAGGCCGTGACGTCAAATCGGCAAAGCAAAATATGAAAATATTGGGGACTTGGTTAAGGAGGCTGAATTTCAAAAAAATGAAAATGCAGTTAATTGCGGGTATGCCATAAGATTATGAACATAACATTTTAAAACCATTTTAACTACATTTATAACAGAGAAATGGCAAATGGGAAATGGGGCACTTTGGGGTCGTTTTTTGTTTTAATTTTTACGTCACACTCTAGATTTTCTAGATTTTCTAGATAAAGACAAATATTGATTTAGAGATAATATAAGGGTGGCATATTCGTTGTTTTCCCCATAAACATTTGGTGACCCCGACGTGATAGCAGTTTTTATCGGAGTCTGCAACTCGGTCTCGCGATTGTTTAATATAGTTTAAACAAACGCTTTGTTTTGCTGTCGTTTTCGTGCATTCGGTCACAAACACACGAACATACATATGTGCATATAAAGGTGCACAGCCGGCCGTTTGATTTTTTGTGCATTTCGCGCTGTGAAAAAACACCAAAACTGTTGTGCAAATAATACTCAGCAAGTGAATCGCATTTAATCGTTGTTAAAAGCGCATATTACATATATATATGTACATATACATACATACATTCGTTGCCAGTTACATAAATCCGCTGTTGCTAGGCAGGCAATTTATCGGCAAGAACAAGAACAACCAATTTAAAGGTTCCGTTGCATCTCGGCGACCTCTACATTTTCGCGGTAAAACATATAAGGTCTCTAACGCGGTCGGACATTTTATTTTATTTTCATTTTTTTTTCTTGTGATCAAAATAAAATTGTCTGATACGGAAAACTCGTTTCGGGCTCAAAATGAATCCACAAGTGACGTTGACTACTACCGAGTCAAAGCCCAATCTACTTTGCGGCAAATTAGCTCGATGAAATTTTATTTAAACCCTGAGGCGATTAATCAGTTTGACGAAGCTGATTTGCTAGCGCGAACGGAATGGATCAATTCCCTAAACCAGGCATTTGATTCTGCACATACATCGTTGGAAAGACTGGATTTTGCAGAGATCTCGAGCGACCATCGGATTGAATTTGCCGAGGTTTTCATGGATGTGAAGGCGAAACTAAATCGAGGCTTGGCTGCTCATCGCAAGTCGCAATTGCCGGCTTCAAACGCTGCAAATTCAACATCTATTGATCTCACTAATAATGCGGATCTCTCTTTTCGATCTAGGAAGCCCCGGTTGCCAAATATGGAAATTGCTCGTTTTCATTGATCCTACTCTGAGTGGTCCGAATTTCTTGCGACTTTCATTACGGTCATCGGAAATGATGATGAGCTAAGTGACATTGAAAAACTACAATATTTGCGTTGGGCGGCGTGGCTCTGGAAACCATACGCTCGCTCGAACCCTCGAATGCTAATTATAAAGAGGCTATGAATTTGCTGGTTAATCGATTTGATAATAAAGTTTTACACTTTCAGGCACACGTTCAGGCAGTATTTGGTTTAAAGGGTGTCGAGAAGGGATCGTCGAAGGGTCTTCGGGAGCTCAGTGATTGCATGAATTCGCATCTGCGAGCAATTCGAACCCTGGCCACTACACAACAAATTTTGGATGGACTTTTAATTCACATCGTCACTCGGAAACTGGATCAGAGGACGCGGGAAAAATGGAAAGAGGATTTGTCAATCACTGAGCTGTCCACCTGGGATGCTATGGAGTCGTTTTTGGAAAAGAGATGCAGGATGATGGAAAACTTGGATCAAGCCTTGGTAACTCAAACACCAGGCCAGCAGGTGGGAAAAAACTTGCACAAATATAACCAAAATTCACTTATTGCTGCTGCTACTAACTCAAATCATTTGATATGTTTATTTTGCGATACACGGGATCATTATTTGCCAAAGTGTTCTCGATTTTTAAATTTGAGTCCGAATCTTCGATATAGAGAAGCAAAGAAGTTGCACCTTTGCCTCAACTGTTTGCGCAAGGGGCATAGTTTGCAGCAATGCAAGTCGACTCACTGCAAATATTGTCGTATGAAGCACCATTCATTATTACACATGAACCATGACCCATCCGCAACATCCGCCTCATTTTCATCTCCATCATGCGATACATCCTAGAGCTCTCAGCCATTACCATCTATTTCAGCATTAGTATCATGTTCGCATACATTATCGCATCCTAATCATCATTTACTAAGCCCTCCACCCAAAACCTCAAATATTTTGCCGATCGACTACGCGTTGCTTCCAACTGCTATTATCTACGTTAAGAATAGAATTGGAGCATTTATGCCTTGCCGAGCAATTTTAGATTCGGCTTCCCAGCTTAACTTCATAACCTCTCGCTTAGCTAGCCAACTAAATTTGAATCATAGAAGATCGCAAACCTCGATTTCTGGGATAGGAGAATCTTCCATGATCTCTGATAAGACTGTCGACATTCTTGCGCAATCACGGGATGCAAGCTATCGTGCGGCATTCACAGCGGTTGTGACTCACAGGATTACTGATTATCAGCCCCATTTCAATATAAATGCAACATCATGGAGGATACCGCAAAACATTTCGCTCGCGGATCCTCATTTCAATCAATCACAACGAATTGACCTTTTACTTGGCGCTGGGTTGTTTTTCGAAATAATTTCTATGGGACAAATTCATTTGGATAGGGCTTTGCCAACTCTTCAGAACACCAAACTTGGTTGGATAGTCTCTGGAGGGTTATCATCGAGTATGCCAACTCATAAATCAGTTTTGCAAGCCAGCATCAAGGACCCAGCTGATCATTCCGATGACACACTTGCCGCCATAGTAAAGCGATTTTGGGAAATTGAGGACTTCACTTCGTCTAAGCCATCTTTATTGCCGGAAGACTTGCGATGTGAACAGCTTTTCACTGAAAATTTCACTAGGCTTGGAAACGGCCAATACTCTGTTCGTCTCTTGTCCACTTCCGGATTTGAATCTCTAGGTGATTCTTATTGCCTGGCTCGTCGTCGCTTCAAGAGTTTGGAAGCTAAACTAGATAGAAACCCAGCCCTGAAAGCTCAGTACTCAGCATTTTTGAAGGAGTATATCGATTTAGGTCACATGTCTCTTGTAACAAAGGAACCGTCAGAAACACAATTCTTTTTGCCCCACCATTGCGTACATAAGCAGGAGAGCACGACTACGAAGCTTCGCGTCGTTTTTGATGGATCTGCCAAGTCAACCTCTGGTAGCTCTCTGAACGACTTACTTCTGGCAGGACCAACAATTCAACAAGAAATCTTCAATATACTGCTTCGCTTTCGATTTTTTAAAGTTGCCCTTTGTGGAGATATCTGCAAGATGTACCGTTGCGTGCGTCTTTCGTACCCGGATGACTTTTTGCAGTGCATCGTTTGGAGAGAGAACTCCACAGAGGAGTTGAGTGTTTTTAAATTGAACACGGTGACCTATGGAACCAAGCCAGCTGCCTTCTTGGCTATAAGGGCCATGCATCAACTCTCTTACGATGAGGAGGAATCATTTCCTATTGGATCAAAAATTGTTCGTAGAGATTTCTATGTGGATGATTTAATATCTGGTGGGGACTCAGTTGAGGAGGTGAGAGAAATTCGTCGTCAGGTGAAGGAACTACTGTCGCGAGGCCACTTTCCAATCCGCAAATGGTGTTCGAATGAGTCAGCAGCCCTGGAAGGAGAGTCTGAATGCGACAAGGAGCAGCTAATCAAATTTCACGATGGATCGGATGTCGCCAAGGCATTGGGACTAGTCTGGGATCCATCTTCTGATCAACTCCTATTTAATTTTTCTCAACTGCCAATTAACCAACGACCCACTAAGCGGGTTGCATTGTCAACGATTGCCAAATTCTATGATCCACTCGGTTTAATAACTCCAATTATCACAAAATGTAAGATTTTTCTGCAATCTCTATGGAGTGCGAACGTGGATTGGGATGACGCACTGCCAGAGCCCATTCTTTCGTCATGGGGGGAGTTGACCTCACAGTTATCGGTCGTACAGAACTTAAAATTCGGATGCTAGCATGTCAACTTATGGAGCGTGTCTATACTTGCGATCGGAGGCCAATGGAGAATCGAAAGTCCATCTGCTCTGTGCCAAGTCAAGGGTAGCTCCATTGAAGGCCTTAACAATTCCAAGATTATAACTTTCCGCAGCGCTTTTATTGGCTGAGCTAATCGTAAACGTCAAGGAAGCCATAGATTTCGATTGCACCTTTCATTGCTGGTCGGACTTGTCTATTGTGTTGGCGTGGATTCGGCAACCTCCGAGGGAGTTTAACGTTTTCGTATCAAACAGAATCGCGAAAATTCAGGAGATGACGAAAGATATGACTTGGCATCACGTATTGCGAGGATGTACCCCGAGAGAATTGTTGGAACATTCTCTTTGGGCTAACGGGCCTCCATTCCTTCTGCAAAGTTCGTCGAATGGCCGTCAGGGACGAATTGGGCCAGAGCGCCGTTCTGTGGCTCAGATTGGGACCGTTTGCATAGACAGTTTATCAAACTGCAAATTCCCCAACTCTTTCGATAAGTTGCAGCGCGTATTTGCATACATTTATCGGTTAATTTCAAATTGCAGAGCCAAATCTGCGCCGTTAAAAGGTCGTCTTTCGGTAGAGGAGATCAACTCTGGAACTGTACTTCTTTTAAGGGGCATTCAACAGGTTAACTTGCCATAGGAGTACGTATCTCTTAGCCAGGGTAAGCCGTTTCCACAGAAAAGCAAGCTGGTGTCACTTAGACCTATACTCGGCTCCGATGGGTTACTTCGCGTTGGTGGAAGGCTGCAGAACTCAAACTTGGACTATGATACGAGGCATCCTATACTGTTGCCCAAGGATCATCCAGTCACCAAGGCGATCATTGTTTATTATCATGAGAAATATTTGCATGCATTACGGCAAAGGTACTGGCCGATTGGAGGCCGCAAATTCGTCGCCAGCGTTATCAACAAATGCGTCCGATGTTTCAGAATGAAGCCTGTTACTTGGGAGCACGTCATGGGTAGCCTGCCAGCAAATAGAGTGCAGCCCAATCCGGCCTTTCATACCACAGGAGTGGACTATTGTGGGCCATTCTATCATAAGGCAGAGGTCAGAAATAAGGCACCCCACAAGTGCTATATCGCCGTCTTTGTCTGCTTTTCCACGAAGGCCGCTCATTTGTAAGTGGTCCAGGATCTCACTACGGATTCTTTCATCGCAGCGCTGAGGAGATTCATCAGCCTTAGAGGCAGTCCTCGTACCATTTGGAGCGACAATGCTACCAACTTTGTCGGTGCAAAGAGCGAGCTTGGCGAGCTGAAAGAGCTTTTTTTGAGCGAGCAGCACACAACATCGATATCTTCAGTCTGTTTAGCTGATGGGATCGATTGGAAGTTCATCCCTCCGCGTGCCCCGCACTTCGGTGGCTTATGGGAGGCTGCTGTGAAATCAGCTAAATTTCACTTCTACAGAGTCGTCGGTGCATCCGTCTTAGCCATCGATGAATTAAGAACTCTTGCATATGAGATTTCTGCCATCCTCAACTCCCGTCCACTCTGTCCAATTTCAGAAAATGCTGAAAACCTTGAGGTGCTAACACCGGCGCATTTCCTAAAGCGTTCCAGCTTCACTAAGTTTCCTGAGCCTGACATTACCCATCTTCGCGAGGGCCGCCTCAGCAGATGGCAGCGTGTGACTCAGATGCAGCAACATTTCTGGAAAAGGTGGAGCAGCGGGTATTTAACCCTTCTACAAGAGAGAAGCAAGTGGCGCGTCGAAATGTCTAACATCAAGGTTGGAAGCATAGTTTTGCTGAAGGAGGACAACGTTCCACCCTTGAGATGGCAGCTTGGGTGCATCGAGGAAGTCATACCCGGCGGGGACGGAGTCATCAGAGTAGCTATGGTCCGTACAGCTACGGGTCTGATCAAGAGAGCCGTCGCCAAACTAGCCGTTCTGCCCATCGATTCCGAGATAGTTGGAACCTTACCTCTTCCAACGGGGGGAGTATGTTCGGAGCAGAGCGCCAGCGCCTAGTCATGCGCGCATAGGTGTACGACGGCACCTGCAGCGCTCTTTGCTTATCTTTTGTCGCCGTCTCTCTCATTCTACTAAAGCTGTCGCTTATCTATTCAGCGACTACTTTGTAGGCCTGCATATATATTAAGAGCTTGGAGCCAAGCTTTAACACTCAGTCCGTTTGCCGCTCCGAATAAATGATATACATATAATATAACCTATTCGTGCGTTTTTATTTATAACTAATATAAGGGTGGCATATTCGTTGTTTTCCCCATAAACAGTGAGAAAGGTAAGGCTCGTTTGGACTTTAGCGAGGATAAGGTGACAAACAAGCTTTAATAAGAAAAAGTGAAGTTAAAGTAAGTAAGTAAAGTAAGGAACATTTTTTTTCAGGTGAGACTAAAGTTAGGTTAGCTAAGAAGAGGAAAAACTTGTGTTAAGGTGAAAACAGCATTAAGGTGCTAAAAAAGTGTGCCAAGGGTGAGAATAAAATAGGTGGGGTTAAGGTCCAGTAATATTAGGGTTAATGCGGTGTTAAGGTAAGGTATGTTATGGTTAGGAGGATATGGATAGAATATTAGTGCGTTCTAGGTGGGTTTACTGTTTAGCTAAGGTTAGGCGGGATTTTACTCGGATATGCTTTGCTAAAAGTAACGGACAACGTCGCTTTGGGTATTGCTAGTTAATAATAAAATACAAAAAAGAAATTCATTTAAAACAAAAAATTAAATTTTAAACTAAAATTGTATATGTACGAGAAAACAAAATACCCGTTTAAAAAAGAAATAAAAATAAAAAAAAAAAGTAGGAAAATTATTAAAATGAATTCAACAGAGTGCCTTAGAGTTACATTGGCTAACGAGCCAAATTTTGAGAACAGGGTATTAGCCTTAATTAGGAACAGAGCAGAGCCTCTATTAATTGCAGATTTTGAGTACGAATATATGAATAGGTACGGGTTGGTGTCCCGACTATCTAATACCCGTCACTCAGCCAAAAGGAGTGCGAGGGAGATGGATATATAAAATTTTTTTGATTGCGAATAACTTTTTAATGAATGGTCCGATTTGAAAAATTTGAGAAATCTTCTATATTTCGATAGGTATATTTATACACAACAAAATTGCATTTATACTTCTCCGAAATCTTTAAAAGTGTGGGCGCCAGACACATTTTAAAATCGTTAGTGGGCGATTATGGGCGTTAGAGGGGGCGTGGCGCTGCGTAGGAAGCCCAAGAATATGTGTGTGAAATCTCAACATTCTAGCTTTTGTAGTTTCCGAGATCTCAGCGTTCATACGGACAGACAGACGGACAGACAGACGGACAGACGGACAGACGGACATGGCTAGATCGACTCGGCTAGTGACCCTGATCAAGAATATATATACTTTATGGGGTCGGAAACGCTTCCTTCTAGCTGTTACATACTTTTGCACGAATACAATATACCCTTTTACTCTACGAGTAACGGGTATAAACAGTAGGCCTGCACATATATTAAGAGCTTGGAGCCAAGCTTTAAAACTCAGTCCGTTTGCCGCTCCGAATAAATGATATACATATAATAGAAACTATTCGTGCGTTTTTATTTATAACTAATATAAGGGTGGCATATTCGTTGTTTTCCCCATAAATAGTACCCTTTTACCACGAAGTTAGAGCCCGTTTCTCTTTTCTTCAGGGGGACAGCTGCTAATTCAGCTAGATTGTGAAGAAAATATTCTCCTATATATTTTTCCTGCGCCTAATTAGGGCCACACAGGAGCAGAAGAAGTGCTCTACTGATTCTACTTCTTCCTCGTTTTTGCCGCGCATTGTGCGCGGTGTAGACTGAAAAGCCTTTTTGTGCGTTTGGCGTCAACTTTAGGCCATGTTTGGCGACTAATGTTGCAGTGAGTGGTATTGTTCCACATTTCTTGTTCAAGGGATCTGAAAACTTCCCTTGTCCTGAGCTTAAAAGTGGCTAAGGGCATACGGAAGTCCTCCTTGTCTGGAACGAGAACTGGAGTACCTCTGCTGACGTGCCTGCACATAGTAGATGCTCCCAGTAAAGAGGTCACTTTTCTGCTCAGGAGCAGCTGTGTGACTAATCTCACCAATTGAGAATCTACTCCCAGGCCCAGCATAGCATTGGTTATTGCCCTTAAGTCGATGTTATTGAAAGCTCCTTCTATGTCCAAGAAAGCGGCTAGGGAATACTCCCTGTTTTGCAGGGATTTTTCTATACTGGATATGACAGAGTGAAGTGCTGCTTCTGTCGATTTGCCTTTACGGTATGCATGCTGAGATTCAGATATCAGAGAGGGATGGATTGATGTTCTCAGGTGTAGCCCTATCAATCTTTCCAAAGTTTTTAAAAGGAAGGAGGACAGGCCTATTGGTCTTTGGAAAAATTACTTTGGTCTAACGCCATAATATTTGTGAAGTTGGCTTCAGATATCAGAGAGGGATGGATTGATGTTCTCAGGTGTAGCCCTATCAATCTTTCCAAAGTTTTTAAAAGGAAGGAGGACAGGCCTATTGGTCTTTGGAAAAATTACTTTGGTCTAACGCCATAATATTTGTGAAGTTGGCTTTTAGCCAAGGGACAGTAAGGTCTTCCCCTCGCTGCAACTGTGCCGGGAATATCCTATCGGGACCTGGAGATTTGTAGGGAGCGAAGCTATTTATAGCCCATTTAATGTTGGATTCAGTCATAATGCTATCCAATACTGTAACCGGATGGCATGGTTGTGGGTCGCTTATTTGGGGACCTAAGGTGTTTCCTGGAAAATGCGTGTCCAGTAATAGCATTATTGTTTCTTCGCTGGAAGAAGTCCAAGAGTCGTCCTGTCTTTTCAGATAGCCCAGATTCGAGGATGACTCTGAGAGAACCTTTCGTAATAGTGCAGCTTCCGAAGAGGATTCCATTCCCAAACAGAATTTTCTCCAATCCTCGCTTTTTGCCTGCCTAATGAGCTTTTTGAATTGAGCTAGACTGTGCTTATATTCTGACCAGTTTTGTTCACAACTTAGTCTTTTTGCTCTGTTAAAGAGTTTCCTTCTAGGGGCCGAAAATAATCATTATTTTTATTTCTTCAAACAAAAAAATCAGCCACTTATAATAGCCCTAAAAAAAACAGATTTGCACCAATATAATTACCTTTGTCCAATCTATGCATTCCCTCCATGATTTTTAAATTTATGATTTTTATCTTTTTGTTTAATAGTAATCTTTATTTTTGATCAAAAACAAGAGAGAACGCTAATACCCGTCACTCAGCTAAAGGGAGTGCGAGGGAGATGGATATAAAACATTTTTTTGATTGCGAATAACTTTTTAATGAATTGTCCGATTTGAAAAATGTCTTCTACATTTCGATAGGTATAAATATACACAACAAAATTGCATTTATACTTCTCGGAAATCTTTAAAGGTGTGGGCGCCAGACACATTTTAAAATCGGTAGTGGGCGATTATGGGCGTTAGAGGGGACGTGGCACCTTTTTGAAATAAACTTGCGCGAATTGTTTTCAGGCAACAGCCTCGGTTGGAGAGGGAATCGGAGTTTCAGTGCACTATACTGCGCTCTGTGCTCAGCTCGCCGGTATTGGGGTCGGGGTTTTTCCTATCCCTGTATTCTCCTTCAACTCACCACTTGATAAAAGTTAAGTGCACTTCCTGACTCTACTCTAATCAATACAAAACACAAAATATCAAAATAAATATCCCCAAACGGTATAGCTGGTAGAAGGAGCTGAGTAGACACGATGTTTTGGGCGTGATCCTAGTTGGAATTGATCACGCGATCCTCTATACCCTCCCTACCTTGATAATGCATGGAACCTTGTTGGCATTACCCCTAAAGTAAACGTTACTTCATGTTCAACCTCGATAATTCATTGGCATTATGCACTTAGACAGATTCAGGTTTATTTAGTTTGTCATATTAGACATTTAATTACAAAATAAATTCATTTAGTTGTACACACTTCACTGTTTTTATCATACGCGATATACACACGATTCTATTAATTAAATTTTAGAAATTCAATTCAAATTCATCATTAAGTTAAAGAAATTTCCAAAAGCCTTTACACAAAAATGTCACCGTTAATATAAACCATTTCCAGAAGTTAAATCATTGCGACTTAATTATATATTTTACCACTCATAACTACCTACAACAAGATCTTGGGCCCATACCTGTTCGGTTAGCTGTGGAACAAGAGTTATTCAAAAATATTCATGTATATATGTATGTATATATATTGAATATGTGTGGGTGAATAATAATATTCAGGCTGACATTGCTTTGGTAGCTGGCTGTACAAAAAGGTTTTACTTAATATTAGTTTTAATCTACTTTTAATTCATGATTCAATTCAATTATTCAATACAAAATGCTCGTGAAAATGTTCAACGAGTTTTACAAAATTAGCTCGAGAATAGCTCGGCGCGAAACATGAGAAAAAGGCCAACACAGTAGGGTTGCCAGATTACAATATTGCCAGACCACAGGGTGATGCGTGTATGTGCGCTCTCATTTTAACGCTCGCGCGTATGACTCACTCTGATATCCGTGACGTCAGCATACCCTGCAGTTGGTGTTGTACAGTACTCACGACGATGACACGTGTTATGCAACGACACGTGCTCCACTCACATTCCGTTGGTTAGGGTCTACATCGAGGGTTTTCTCATAGGTGATTTTACATAGATTTCAACGCAGCTAAGACGGGCTGTAGATGTCTACAATGCTCTGCGATCTCCTGTCGGCGCTACTGACGTACAATTTGCTTCTTGTAGAGAATCCAAGGGTTTTGTTCCAGATCTTTTCCAATTAGGTACAGCGAACTGCGACTTCGCAAAGTTGAGACACCGGCGGTAGCGAATTGTGTATACATACGTATGTATGTGTATGTGTATTCGAAAGCGTGGGAGCGCCAGCGCTGTTGACCGCCGGTGACCAAGAAAACTGTAACGATTTCCTAGTTAGCAAACGCACAAAAAAACCTCAATAACTCTCTTCGAAATTACCTTCAATAATTCTGTTCACAATTGTTAATTCACTACAGGTAGACTGCAAGTCTCCTGATCGCTGCTCGAAAATAGCTGTCCTCAGCCCACTTGGCGAAGATAAAACTTGGCTCTGGGGTTATGTTGGGATCAGCACTTGGTTAGTTTTCACTGGTATTACGAATTTATATGTTACAGAGTGCACGCAACTGAGGCGGTTGAATATCGGCAGCAAAGTGATCTGTGTGACCGAAAATTTTCAGCAGCGCGACAGTGCAGCGAGCTTTAACGGGACCCTTTCCAGGCGAAACTGAACGACAGTGTGCGAGCGAGACAACTATATTGTCTTGGTTTGGAACATTCTAGTCGGTTGCTAAGCATTCCCTTCCAAATTCTTAGCTGATCTAATAATTTTGTACAGCCGTTAGAAACCATAAAACTCTTTCTCTTTACTGGCCACTACAACCACAGATTATGTTCAGGAGTTTTCGATGGAATCGTAATCTGAAAAAGGACAGTACTTCTTACCTGGTTTGTATATCCTTCACGTGATATCCGCCCATCTTACGGCCTCTCTCGTTGGATAACTTGTAATACGCTGGACTCAATTTCCTGGTTACGGTTGCTGTGATGAACACTTGAGCTAGTTTATGGCTAAACTGTTTACTAGCATTACTCTGCGAAAAGTTACGCACGTAAACTTGATCTCCTACGCTGAATTGGATGTTTCTGCTCCTCAAGTTGTATATTCTAGCATTAGCCTCATGAGACTTTGAAGTGTTTAACTTAGCTTCATGCCTAGCCAATTGCAAAGCATTGGGATAAACTAACCTGGTGTCATCGGATAGCAGATTGAGTTTTCTCAACAATTCATAATCTTTACCACATAAAATCATATTTTGTCCAAATTTTAGGAAATATGGCGAAAATTCGGTAGTTGTGTGAAGACTAGATCGAATAGCTCCGTTTATCTCATTCAGCCTTTGATCCCAGGTTGAATGATCTTTCCCTACGTACGCTCTTATAGCTGCCAAGACAGATCGGTTTAAGCGCTCACTTGTGTTTATCTGTGGAGAGTAAACCGCGGTGCATATGTGCTTTATCGAATATCTGGTAAGAAAAGCTTCAAAGAATCCTGATCGGAATTGGGATCCATTATCAGTCAGAATAGATTCTGGTACACCAAATGTAAACAGTTTGTTTTTCTCCAGAAACTCACAAATCTTTTCCGATGTAAATCTTTTTAACGGACAAAGGAAATGAAATTTTGTAAACTGATCAACGAGAATCAGTAAGCCAATATTCCCTGCCTTCGAACGAGGTAACGGACCTAATAAATCCATGTAGAATCGTTGGAATGGTCTATCTGTCACTCTGGGTTTCCCCATTGGAGGTCTGAGTATGACATCCGGACTTTTGGTCTGCTTTCAAACGGTGCAATTACTCACATATTCTCGAATATTCTCTTTTGAGTTTTTCCACTGTTTTCCCTATACCACAATGAGCAAGTCCTGGTGAATCATGTGCTTGTTGCAGGACGCTGTTAACTAATCCAGAAGGTACCCATAATTTCCATAAACTTTCATCAGATTCAGTCTCGCTAGTTAAACTTTCAGTGCGTTTATATACATAACCCTCTGTTATCCTTAGGTCGGGAAGTTTTTCTTGATTCTGACGAATGCGTTCAATCAGGTCAAGATATTCCAACGAGCGAAAATGTTCTGATTCCAAATCAATAATCGGTCCTAGGTTCACGAATTCATCCACTGACTCATTATGTCTTGAAAGTGTGTCCGCGATGACGTTTTAAGAACCTTTCCTGTGCTCTATACGGAAATCGAATCCTGGTAGCTGTATAGACCACCGAGCGAGTCTGCCATACAAGTCTTTTTGACGCATAAGCCATTGTAACGCTGCATGGTCTGTAACTACTAAGAAATCCTGCCCTTTAATGTATGCGCGAAACATTTCAATTCCCTTAATAACCGCAAGGCACTCTAGTTCGGTGACGGTGTAGTTCCGTTGAGCCTCGAAACCGTCTTCATTCCTTTGGGCCAGAACGCATCCAAGTCCATAAGAACTAGCGTCACACAATAATACAAAAGGCTTAGAAAAGATAGGTGTTGCAAGGATAGGAGCCATTGTCAGTCTATGTTTCTATTCCTGAAAAGCGTTCCTGGCTGCATCATCGCAATCTAACGAGGTTTTGTTTTTCTTTAGCATCTCAGTCAGAGGATAACTCACCTATGCATAATTGTCGACAAATCTTCTATACCATCCTGATAACCCTAGAAAACGACGCAATTGTTTTACTGTAGCTGGTAGCGGAAACTCGTTAATTGCTTGGATTTTAAACGGATCTGTTTTTATCTGTCCATCAGAAATCAAGAGGCCGAGATATTTAATTTCTCTCATGCAAAATTTAGATTTCCCAACATTGATTGTTACTTTACCTTTCCTAAAGCAAAGCGCGATTTCCTGTAGAAGAATCAGGTGTGAGTCAAAATCTTCCGATAGGATTAGTAAATCATCGAGATATACAAAAACTCTATTACGAAGCTGTGCTGGTACGACATGGTCCATTAACCGGCATAAGGTCTGTGGTCTATTGGTGAGACCAAATGGCATGTCCTTGTACTGGTAAAGAGGGCGATTCGGGACAGTAAAGGCGATTGCTCATCTAACGGTATTTGCCAAAAAGCATGTTTCATGTCGAGACCAGTTATAAAGCGCGCAGAAGGTAAGCGACCCAAAATTCCGTCTATATGGGGTAAAGTGTACGCGTCCTTTCTCGTATACTTATTAACTTCGCGGGAATCTAAACACAATCGAAACTTACTGCCTTTCTGAACGATAACGCAGTTACTGCTCCAGGGACTTTTAGAAGGTTCAATTATATCGAGAGCTAACATATTGTCAACTTCAGCAAACATAATTTTCTCACGCGCAGGTGAGATCGGCCAATGTCTTTGTTGTAGCGGCTTCGCGTCGCCTATGTCAATCGAGTGTGAAATCATATTGGTTCGACCTAATCCCTCGCGTTCACATGAAGGAGTTCTACAACGTTCTACTACGGAGTTCAAACGTTCCTGTTCCTTACTAGAGAGACTATGTAGTTTGGTCTTAGTTTCTTCGTATTCGGATGGACCAACATCTAACTCTCCTATGGTTTTATACATGATTCTATTGGTAAGTTTGAAAGAAATAAGAAATCAATTCCGAGATAGACGTCTTGTTTCAAGTCTGGTATTATGTAAAAATCAATGCATTCTGTAAGATTACGATACTTTATAGAGGATGTTATAATGCCTTTCACGGAGCACAGTGAACCACTAGCAGTTTTCACCTTCCCAGAACACTTGGATAAGTGACGAGTAATCGAGCTGCATTGTTACCAACACAACTAACTGTAGCTCCAGAGTCTAGTAAAGCGTTGTACGTATTATTTTCTATAATCAAGGGGGTGTACAGTCGATTGTCTCCGTTTCCGTATATTGAAGAAATCAAAAACCGTCGAGTACTAAAAATGTTCTTCCAGAACTTTCGTAAACGAAGAGTTGATTTTTTGGGTTTACGTCCTGGTATAATGGTATTAATATTACCGAATATCCGATGTCGAGCTTTCAAATAATTAGACCATCTTATGTAAAAAGGTAAAAGTCGGGATGTTAATCTAGACTCCGCTGTTGGTTTCTCCAAACAAGATGCTAATGTCTGAATGCTACTTTGGTCTTGACGGGGTGCGGATGTGTCTAAAGTTGGTTGGATGACACATCCTTCGGTCGGTTGCATCTGCATCTGCTACAACGGGGCTTGTAAATGTCTGTTCTTGGTGCCGCAACCATAACAAAACACACTTCTGGGCTCTATGCAGTCATCCCATCTATGACCTAATTTATCTCAATTCCAACAGCACAGTTTGTTGCGCAAAATGGCTGATACTATTGGTTCCTGATCCTCATTTTCTGAACAAATTTCAGAAATGTTTTTCCGATATGGCTTATTCCACGTGAAACGTGACAGGCCCGTTTGGGTCAAATCTCAGAATCAATCGAATCTTATTTTTTCGATAGAGGATTGAAATATAAGGATGGGTTTTTGTTTTTTTTTTTTTATCTCTTACCGTTTATTTTTAAAAAATATTATTGTAAATTAGCTCCTATTTTTCAGTTATGCATCACGTGAGACTCGTTTGAGTTATTTTAATATTTGGTATGCAACTTTGTGGGATATCTTCATATCTTTCAGAAAAATATTTTTAAAAATTTTTAAATTTAAAATTAAGTATTTTTTAAGGGAATTTTTAATTTAAAAAATTCTGTACGCCGAAATACACGCGATTTCCGAAGAAAATAATTATCCTTATTTTGTTTCATCAATTCTTCACGAAGTGGTAAAATAAAATTTTTGTATTTGCAAGTCCTACTAGTAAAGACAACGATTTTAGTTTAGCAACTTTGCATCAAGCAACAACAGCGCAACGTGCAGAATTTTTTTAATTTAAAATTCTCTTAAAAAATACTTAATTTTAAATTTAAAAATTTTTAAAAATATTTTTCTGAAAGATATGAAGATATTCCACAAAGTTGCATACCAAATATTAAAATAACTCAAACGAGTCTCACGTGATGCATAACTGAAAAATAGGAGCTAATTTACAATAATATTTTTTAAAAATAAACGGTAAGAGATAAAAAAAAAAAAACAAAAATCCATCCTTATATTTCAATCCTCTATCGAAAAAAAAAGTTTCGATTGATTCTGAGATTTGACCCAAATGGGCCTGTCACGTTTCACGTGGAATAAGCCATATGCAAAAGGTGTTTTATAAGAATTGTTTCGCAATCTCTATATATATAGATATCACTAAGAAAACTGGGAATCAACGCACAGCCAAAACCACTGGTTAACAATATTAACATGCATTTTTATTACATTCTAATAACTTTAAACTGATTTGCTAAGATTTATTGGGGCTCCCCAAGTGGCCCCAATCGCTTCCAATTGGAAAAAATGTCAATTTTCCTTTCAAAAATTCTGGACGCTAAACCGTTTAACCAATCGAATCCGTGTTTTCGCCCAAAAATAGTTTCAGACATTATAAATGTTTAAAAAATTTGACCGCTTAGATTTAAGGCTTTTTACTATTTTTAACACCCGTTCTAAAATTACAATTTAGCCAAAAATATCTTCAAACGTCGAAAAATGGCACTTCTAAACTGAGTATCAAATATTCCTTCGGTAAAGTTTTTCCTTAAGCTTTAAAGATTCATTTGATGGTTTCACCAAAGCTCTAGCTATCTTTTAAACAAAGAAACTAAGCAAAAAGTCGATCTATTATCGAATATAAATGTTTAAAAAATATGACGGCTTCAATTCTTAACTTTTTACTATTTTTAATACCCGATTAAAAAGTAGCCGTCATATCCAGCATATGCTTGCATATATATATCTCATTCTCTTTTTCACACCCTGACTCGTTACTCGTAGAGTAAAAGGGTATATTGTATTCGTGCAAAAGTATGTAACAGGGAGAAGGAAGCGTATAAGGAAGTATATATATTCTTGATCAGGGTCACTAGCCGAGTCGATATAGCCATGTCCGTCTGTCCGTCCGTCTGTCCGTCCGTATGAACGCTGAGATCTCGGAAACTATAAAAGCTAGAATGTTGAGATTTCACACACATATTCTTGGTCTTCCTACGCAGCGCAAGTTTGTTTCATCGAGGTGCCACGCCCCCCCCCTAACGCCCACAATCGCCATAAACGATTTTCAAATGTGTCTGGTGGCCACATCTTTTAAGATTTTAAAAATATATAAACGCAATTTTATAGTGTTTATTAATACCTATCGAAATGTATATGATGAACGTTGATGCACTACGAGCAGTACAAACAAGTGGCCCAACGATACCAAGCACGTGCTTGTTACGCGCGGGACCCTTTATCAATTAGGGCAAAAATGCGAGTTCGCGAGGAAGATACATGAAACAAATAGAGACGGGACACATTATAAAGGCTAAATCTAAGATTGAAGCAAATGAGATAAAATTTTAGTTTTTAATACAGGGATAGATGTTGAAGTACAAATTAAATGATAAAGGTCATAATTTTACATAGAACGCAGAGTAAAATTTGATGTACATCGAGGCAAATTAAGAGGGTAATAATTTCGTGTTAGTCTAACGGGAACATTAAAAGTTAAACGGCTTACCAGTTCTACATGTGGAAGACATTTTTCAAATCGGACCATTTATTAAAAAGTTATACGCAATCAAAATTGTTGATATATCTATCTTCCTCGCACTCCCTTTAGCTGAGTTACGATTATTAGATAGTCGGTACACCAACCCGAGTACAGCGTTCGCACTCCCTTTAGCTGAGTGACGGGTATTAGATAGTTGGGACACCAACCCGACTATAGCGTACTCTCTTGTTTTTTTCTTCGAAATACCATTACACAAAATATTTTCGCAAACCCAATAGCAAATAGTAATTTCTTGAATATGTTCAAAAACAAATACACTCAAAAGAATGAAATATACATATGCCAAAGCCCACACAGAAATACACACACGTATTCGATCAACCAAGGGAATTCATTGATTTATTTATAAAACTTAATATTTACCTAAATTATTTATTTGTTATGTATGTTTGTATGTTCATTCTATTCCGCCACCCAGTTCATCTCTATATATAAAGCTATCAGTAAGAAAACTGGGAATCAACGCACAGCCAAATCCATTGATTAACAATATTAACATGCATTTTTATTACATTCTAATAACTTTAAACTGATTTGCTAAGATTTATTGGGGCTCCCCAAGAGGGCCCAATCGCTTCCAATTGGAAAAAAGGTAAATTTTCAATCGAATCCGTGTTTTCGCCAAAGAATAGTTTAAGACATTATAAATGTTTAAAAATTAAACATTTTTATTCATTAAACGGAGGACGGATAGCCCATTCTGCATTTAAGCTTCCATTTGATTTAATAAATATGGAAAAACCCTATTGTTACATTTCCAAACAGTCCAACATTGCTTTCGTTCTTAAAAATTGTAAACTCATTGTTTGGGATGAATGTACTATGGCTCATAAAGGGGGATTTGAAGCTCTCGATCAAATTATAAAGTATATAAGGGGCAATGACTTATTAATGGGAGGTATAACTGTTCTATTGGCTGGAGATTTTCGACAAACGCTCCCAGTTGTACCCCGTGGAACAAGGACCGATGAAATAAAATCTTGCATAAAATCTTCCATTTTGTGGTCTAAAATTCAAAAATTGGTTCTAACGAAAAATATGCGTGTGCACTTACTAGGTGATAGAACGGCCGGTGTTTTTACCCAAACTTTACTTAAAATAGGAGATGGAAAAATAATAATTTGATTAAGCTTAGGTACAGTTGCTAACACTTTGGAAGATCTTACATCAAAAATTTTTCCAGATATTTCAAATATCGTTCACAAGTCATTGGACTGTCTATCAGAAAGAGCAATATTAGCTTCAAGAAATGATAGAGCTGCTTCAATAAATAATCATCTTTCAAAATCATTTAACGGTGAGGAAGTTACATACAAATCAGTTGACACTGTTACTGAGGTAGAAGATGCTGTGCATTATCCTACTGATTTTATCCTACAGGATTGTCTTTGCACGTCCTTACGCTTAAAATTTGTACAGCAATAATGTTGCTAAGAAACTCAAGTCCCCCAAAGTTATGCAATGGAACGAGATTGCAAGTGAAAGCTCTTCACAAATTTGTTATTGAAGCCGTTATTTTTACAGGCTGTGCCAAAGGAGAGACAGTATTCATACCAAGAAATCCCTTAAGGTCATCCAACTTACCATTTCAGTTTAAACGTCTACACTTTCCTGTAAAGGTCTGTTTTGCTATTACAATAAATAAGTCACAAGGGCAGACTTTGAAAGTAGCTGGATTAGATCTAAGGGACGATTTTTTTTCCCATGGACAATTTTATGTGGCCTGTTCATGAGTTAGCTCAGCAAAGAGCTTAATCATCCTATCTCCTGATGGCCGAACAAAAAATGTTGTTTACAGAGAGGTTTTGAAATAACTTTTAAAAATATTTGAACTTATATTGTGGACTAGGCCTATTTAGTGGAAACCACGTTAAAAAAAAACGAGCCGTATCCTCTATCTCCGGGTGGTGTGGAAATGAGAGTTAATTAAATTTTTATCCGAAACTACAAATATATTTGAAATGCAAAATTACATAGTTCTACTGAAAAGTGGGATATTCGGGTTATCCTTCGCAAGCGAAGCTGCGGGCACCCTGCTAGTTCATTATAAAATTGTTCGTGCTTCTTCACTTCCATCAATAACTTCTTAATCGAAACAATGTTGAGATGAAGTAACTCGTGTCGAAGAGAACTTTTGGAATTATCAATCAACAGTTTGACTAAATCCGGTTCAGGTAATGTTCAGACAAGTCTATTCACTAATTCTTCCATGCCAACTTGGTAAGAATCAAAACGTTCATTTTCTAACTGCTTGCGCTTGGCAATGCGTCGCCATACATCCACGTCATTGTCAACATCATCGTACTTGTCTCTAAATGCAAAACAAAAGGTTTCCCAAGTGAATTCCATATGCTTACGATGAAACTGCCAAAACCAATCGCACGCTTTTCCTGATAGGAGTAAGTGCAAATGATCACAAACGAGTTAAAAATCGTTCCCTAAAGTCTGAGCTGACAAAGAACGAACGCGACAAATAAATTCCGAAGCGGACGGACTGTCTTTACTACCGTCAAACTTCACTTTCCAATTTTGGATAACATGTCCAACCTTTTCTGGTGAAATCGAAGATGTAGATCGGTGGCTGGTATTTCTTAAGTCAGGCTCGTGCTCTGATGTATTGACCTGGTCGGTATGATCGATGTGTGCAGGACGAATCCTGGGACTAGGGTCGTTGCTACTAGATATCATGCCTAAAAGATTGAGTTGTACAAGGATGTGTTAATATGATCAGTCAGCTTATCTAACAGAGTCTTTTTTTGAGTTCCCATCATGGATTTGACTATATTAAGGATTTCGCTTTTGTTTACGTTATTGGACGTATTGGGAGTTTCTAATGAGTTTTGACTACCATCTCTCTGCATAGATCGGGTAACCACACCTGAGCTGTTATTGGTACCTCGGCCTCTACCTCTACCTCTGCTAGAACCTCTACTCGATCCTGGTTCATCAAGCGAAAGTCTTTCCCCACTCGCATCACCAGTTTCTGATGGTGGATTATCTGGAACTGTGTTAGCTGCTACCTCGGCGTTGTTAAGTTCAGTTTCCAAATCGACATTCCCTCCAACAAGCAATTCTGTAGTACAAAGAGCGCGACACGAAGGACAAGCTGGGGAGTTCTTAGGCCAATTTGTCAAGCACGCGTGGTGGAATTGGTGTTTGCACGGAGTCGTTGCTAACAATTGGTCTTTTTCAAGTTTTTCATGACAAATACGGCAATGACTGGAAAGGTTTTGCGTCATTTCGAAGCTATTGTCGTTACTGGCCATGTACATAGTTACTTATGTGTTTTTAATTTTTTTCTTTTTCAAAATCAGTAGTTAATATTATTTGTCCTTTCCATAAATGCCAAGTTCTTATCGGTGTCTTCTACTCTCTTCTACCGCTAGTTGTAAATTTTAAAAGTTTCTTTTAGTTATTATTTAATACTAGTCGGAGATCAAAGATTCTCTTATGTCCGCTATTCATAGTATCAAACGCTAACTATAAATTCTAGGCTAAAAGTTGAACTGCATCTGGCTGGGTCGATCAATCCAAATTCCTGAATTGCAATCGCTAATTCTCTAACTCAGATACACCAAACTACAGACCTACAAATCCAAGTGGTATCGAATACTAGTGTAGTATGCACATATATTGAATACCCACTGTACCGAAATTACTTAAAGTGTACGCACTGTAACACTTTGTTGCAGTGTTTACATATTTCAAGTCCCGAAATATGAACCGATCGCTATGGCTTGGCCCGCACACAGAAAGTGCTAGCATCGGCATAATTGTAGCGAACGGACAGCATATGCATACCCCCTCGCGCCTCCACTTGAGAGCGCATAACAATATATAAGTACATTCCTTTATACATAAGCATATAGGCACATAGCCGTCTCTCTGCCGCCGCCTGCGAGCAGCGCAGCTACGAGACTTAGCCTTAACTAGACTGCGTTGCATAATTTTTTTGGATTGCACTACGATGCATATTTTTTTTATATAATATAATATTTTGTAAAATTGAGCGGAACTTTTTCTGCCCGATTAGACGTGTAGCCCGTAAAGCTATGCAAAAACTAGGTGGTAAGAATCTATTTCATTGGAACTACGGGAAGTAGCTATTTCAGAAGGGAATCTAAGCAGTTTTTTTGTATAGGTTTTACTATAATTGAGCACAGACCTTCGAAGATATTTTAAGTCAAAACATTAAATGTTGCTATTTGTTTCAAACCGCGACTGCACAAATACCACCCGTTACACGCGAAAACTAAGTATGCAGATTTGCTTATATACGTCTATATTAACATATTTAAATGCCAATAGGCCTGCACCTTTTAATAAAGTCCATTTTGTTGTCCTGTGTTATTATTTTTGGGGAAAATAAAATAAAAATCAGAAATAAGTTTTTCATTGCGAGTTTTATCAATAAAACTTATAATAATATAAGAAAAAATCGTTTATACACAGACATCATGAGAACCTGCCTTGCCGTAAAGCTTAGTTTGCCTTTGGCTGATTTCTGGTTTATGTTCGAAATTCATATTGACACTCGGGCGTGACAAATACAGCCCGCTCAATTGAATCTGGATGTATCGGTTTTTGGTAGAAGCCACTGGCCATATCGATAAATGAAAACAAAAGAGAACGTTGTAGTCGGGTGCCCCGACTATCAGATACCCGTTACTCAGCTGAGGGAAGTGCGAGGGAGACGGAGATATGCATTCAGCAAAGCGACTGCTTGCACTGCGTCTTCTAAATAAACACAACAAAGTTGCATTTATGCTTCTCCGAAATCATTAAAGATGTGGGTCACGCACAGTCAAATTCGTGCATGCTCGCACTCACACAAACGCAATGCGTTCTTTCATTGTATGTGTGCTGCTTCTGCTGGCCACCACTGGTGTAAGGCGATTGTGCACGTTAGAGGGGGTGTGGCGCTCGGCTGAAACTAACTTGCACAGCGTAGAAATCCCAACCTTCTATCTTTTGTAGTTTCCGAGATCTCCCCACCGGGAAAATTCGTCTGGAAAATAACATATTTTCATCAGGTTTCTCCATATAAGCGGAAGGGACTAAACCTCATTCACCCCTTACATTTCTTCCATCTCTGGTTTCAAAATAAACGGGGGAGACACAAAAAGTAAGGGGAAATGAGGTTTCTATCTGAATCTCTGGCAGAAAAATGCAGGACAAAATCCACTGGTTTTTCGACTTCCCGCATTATAGATTTTCCACACGTGCTTAGTTATGGTTTTCCTCTATTTGCAATATCTGCTTTTCCACACCCTCCCAGTTTTGGTTTTCCAATACTTTGCAGTATCTGATTTCCCACAATAAAAAATAACTTTTTTTCATGTAATACTTGCATGTGTATTTATTAATAATATTTACAATCGAAGCATTGATATTAAAAATTGTTAGTGCCTGAAGCACTCCCGGTTTTTGCTTGGCCGAATGCAGCTCTTAGGTATCCATGTCTTGTAAGCCTGTCTTCTGAAAATATCAAAAATAATTAAGATATGAATTTAAGACCAGGAATAATAATAAGAGTAATTACCATTATTACATCTCCATACAAAATTAAGGGATCTCTCCAGAAATTATGCCTAGTTTGCCATGGCCGTTCACTTACCCTCTGATCAGATGTTTAATGTCGGGGATGGGAATTATGAAAAGAAAAAATCACACACGGGAAATGCAAGAGCAACAGTTCTGGCCCCAAGAAGTCTCAATGATTGAGTTAAACAACTAAGTACTGAAGTACTATTCAAACAACCATTTAATGAACACCGCACACCATTTACCACTGATGTTAAAAAAACATTTCAAGTGACACTGAATGCAGAGTTTGTGTTAAAGATAGCATCTGGAGGCTTATATTTATTAAAGGCGAAAATATCTGTGGTACTAACCTCTGTAACGCTGAAATAAATATTATTAGGCAACAACATTTATGTTATCACTTACCTTTTTCTTGTTTTTTAGAATTAACCGAACGATTTTTCACTTTTTTGGACGAAATGTAAAATGATGTGACCCTGCATCATATACTTGATAATAGCAAAATGCAAAATGCAGATAAATTTATTTCACAGAAAATGTTTAAAAATATAAAAAACAATAATATTTTTCTTTGTAATTTTATGGCAATCCTTGATAAATGCGATCAAATTTTTTAATCGTCTTACCACATTACCCACATTTATTCTTATTATTATTTGTAAAAATTGTGAGTAAAATAAATTAAAATCATCAATAAATATTATGATTATAGACATTATGATTATAGTATTTAGTTTAATTTATTTGATTAAAAATTATTATAATTTTTTCTACGAATTTTAAAATTACTAAAAATTAAAGATAAATGTGAGAACAAGATTTTTTTTTTGTGTAAATCATAGGATTTTTAAATATTATTAGTTGGTGATGTTTTGTTAAAAAATATTATAATCGTAGTGCCACAGAAATCACACAGCGCTTAAGTGGCCTGATATTGATGCTACTCAGAAACCCACCCCCATTTAACGCTCAGAAATTATCTATCCCCACACCGCCGCCTGCAAAAAGGAACAGGATTTCAAGAACACAATAACCAACTTCTCACTTTCCTGCTGGGGTTACGACAATTATGCCGTGTTTAAGTCCCCTTCGTTTATGTTGATATAAGCAACTTCTCTTGATGTCAGCTGTTATCGAATGGTGGATGTGGACAGTGATTAAAAAACTGTCTGAACTTTCATTTATAGCCTCTTCCCATAGAGTCCATCCGTGTGAAACGGTTGGGATTTTTGACAAATGTGAATCTCGTGTTCCCACAGAGCACATCCACCATCCGATAACAGCTGACTTGAAGAGCAGTTGCTTAACCCAACATTAACGAAGTGGGATTTTAACTCGGCAAAAGTGGCGTTAAATTGCGTTCTCCTATTCTTAATGTAGAATAATACAATAAATAGCATAAGATAATAGTTTTAAACCCAAAACGGAGCTTTTATAACATATCCCATAACGAGTATGCATACATATTGCTGACTGGGGGAGAGCCTAACCACCCGTACCCCACACTCCGCGCTTACTACGCCTCTGTCTAGCCAATATTAATATGGGAAATTTGTTGAGAAACCCAAAATTGTGCTATTTTGGAAATTTATATGAACTTTGGAACTTTATAGGAGTCCATAGTACACTTTTAATTAAAATTAGTTATTATTTATGAAGTGCAGAAATATTCTGAGACTTCGATGCAAACATTAATGTTTGGCCCACACATGGCATCCTGTTGGCGAATGCTTTTCCGCTCATAACGAACTACAAATAATTCAACAATAGCCAAAAAACAATGAGCCTAAGCAATATTTAGTTTTTTCCTGCCATTGATTTTATTGGTTTTGGGAGTCATCGTTCCATTTTTCATAGTCAAGAGGAAGAATTCAGAGTTGCACCGAAAAAACATCGCCTAACTATCGCATAAAAGAGCCCGTCAAAGTCCGTCAATATTGGATGGCGGACTAACTGGCAAATTTTCGGAACGGCAAAACCTTACGGACCATCCGTTCAACGGATGGTGGATGGAGCTCTGTGGGAAGACCTATTAGACTGCTTTTGCCTTTGCTGCTGCTTCTGAAAAATCGGAACTCGCAGTCGAAGCAAAAGCCAAATCCGAGCGCAGACGATTTTTAGCTGCTGTTGTGCTGCTGCTATAAGTCGGTAGCAATAGTCGAAGCAGTAGCAAGTGTAAGTGTCTTTTGCTTCTGCTGCTGCTGCCGAAAAAAACCATAGTCACAGCCGAAGCAAAGGAAAATACGATAAAGGACGGCAGTCGAAGCAATAAACCAGTCATCACATTCAAATGTTTTGCAGTCGCTTGCTTCTGTTTTCGGTCGAAAGCAAGTCAAAGCAGCAGCAAAGAAACATTTTAGGAAGTCGTCATTTTGCTTCACGTTTCTAGTTTCCCATGAAGTAACTGTTATTTCTGACTTTTAAAATAATTGTCCGAGAATAACAGTTATTTTCTGACCAAAAAATAAAAGTCCTCCGTAACTTTTATTCATGACTTTTATAATAAAAGTCTAAAAATAACTGTTATTTTTTGACTGAAAAAGTAAAAGTCCTCCGTAACTCCTTTGAGAAGATTTTTACTAAAAAAATCATTAAATAACTTTTATTTTGTGATCGAAAATATATAAGTCTTAAGTCTCTTTTGTTGAATTTTTAAAGGTTGCAATTTGTACTAATACACAGTAATTCTTCAACATATTGAGATCGCGAATTCTTCAGACCAAGAGGAACCACTATCACAATTTTGTTAGTGCTAACCAATAAAGCCATTATAGACTTCTTCAACATAATGAGATCGCGAATTCTTCAGACCAAGACAAAACTGCACTAACACTCACTTGGAGAAATCTTCGCAACTTAGTTTGCGGAATAAATTTAAATAAAAATAAAAATATATATGTAAATAAAAGTTTGAATAAATAAATAAATAAAGGCCAAAAATATAGAATAAACAAATATATAAAGGCCAATAGAATATATATTGTAGAAATATAGAATAAATAGACACACAAATAAATAATTTAAAATCAACAAAAATGATAAAATTCCTTAAAAATTACAACAAAAAAAATGACTAAAGCCTACTGGTTCCCGGTGTCGCCACTTGGGAGGCGTGTCGGTCTTCCACGACGAAAAATATCCAAGAAGATGGGCTAATGTAACCGTCTCGCCAAAAAAAAATGGAGTGCCAGGTTACTGTCACTCCTCGTGGGACTCCCGACTGGATATACTCCCAATAAAAAAATCTGAGCCAGGTCAGTCGTCGTGACCTGGATAATATCTTCAAGAATTCACTGGGTCTGGTCAAGCCTAGAAGGAAAAGCCAATAAGCACGGCCTCACTCCTGGACGTCGACCACTTACCTCAAGGGGTTTCTCGTTCCCGCTTCCCAGCTACTTTCCGGATCCTTTCCGGAGACGGAGATATGCATTCAGCAAAGCGACTGCTTGCACTGCGTCTTCTAAATAAACACAACAAAGTTGCATTTATGCTTCTCCGAAATCTTTAAAGATGTGGGTCACGCACACAGTCAAATTCGTGCATGCTCGCACTCACACAAACGCAATGCGTTCTTTCATTGTATGTGTGCTGCTTCTGCTGGCCACCACTGGTGTAAGGCGATTGTGCACGTTAGAGGGGGTGTGGCGCTCGGCTGAAACAAACTTGCACAGCGTAGAAATCCCAACCTTCTATCTTTTGTAGTTTCCGAGATCTCCCCACCGGGAAAATTCCTCTGGAAAATAACATATTTTCATCAGGTTTCTCCATATAAGCGGGACTAAACCTCATTCACCCCTTACATTTCTTCCATCTCTGGTTTCAAAATAAACGGGGGAGACACAAAAAGTAAGGGGAAATGAGGTTTTTATCTGAATCTCTGGCAGAAAAATGCAGGACAAAATCCACTGGTTTTTCGACTTCCCGCATTATAGATTTTCCACACGTGCTCAGTTATGGTTTTCCTCTATTTGCAATATCTGCTTTTCCACACCCTCCCAGTTTTGGTTTTCCAATACTTTGCAGTATCTGATTTCCCACAATAAAAAATAACTTTTTTTCATGTAATACTTGCATGTGTATTTATTAATAATATTTACAATCGAAGCATTGATATTAAAAATTGTTAGTGCCTGAAGCACTCCCGGTTTTTGCTTGGCCGAATGCAGCTCTTAGGTATCCATGTCTTGTAAGCCTGTCTTCTGAAAATATCAAAAATAATTAAGATATGAATTTAAGACCAGGAATAATAATAAGAGTAATTACCATTATTACATCTCCATACAAAATTAAGGGATCTCTCCAGAAATTATGCCTAGTTTGCCATGGCCGTTCACTTACCCTCTGATCAGATGTTTAATGTCGGGGATGGGAATTATGAAAAGAAAAAATCACACACGGGAAATGCAAGAGCAACAGTTCTGGCCCCAAGAAGTCTCAATCGGCCTGGCTGAAATAAATGTAATATTTTGATTGAGTTAAACAACTAAGTACTGAAGTACTATTCAAACAACCATTTAATGAACACCGCACACCATTTACCACTGATGAAGTTAAAAAACATTTCAAGTGACACTGAATGCAGAGTTTGTGTTAAAGATAGCATCTGGAGGCTTATATTTATTAAAGGCGAAAATATCTGTGGTACTAACCTCTGTAACGCTGAAATAAATATTATTAGGCAACAACATTTATGTTATCACTTACCTTTTTCTTGTTTTTTAGAATTAACCGAACGATTTTTCATTTTTTTCACTTTTTTGGACGAAATGTAAAATGTGTGACCCTGCATCATATACTTGATAATAGCAAAATGCAAAATGCAGATAAATTTATTTCACAGAAAATGTTTAAAAATATAAAAAACAATAATATTTTTCTTTGTAATTTTATGGCAATCCTTGATAAATGTGATCAAATTTTTTAATCGTCTTACCACTTTACCCACATTTGTTCTTATTATTATTTGTAAAAATTGTGAGTAAAATAAATTAAAATCATCAATAAATATTATGATTATAGACATTATGATTATAGTATTTAGTTTAATTTATTTGATTAAAAATTATTATAATTTTTTCTACGAATTTTAAAGTTACTAAAAATTAAAGATAAATGTGAGAACAAGATTTTTTTTTTGTGTAAATCATAGGATTTTTAAATATTATTAGTTGGTGATGTTTTGTTAAAAAATATTATAATCGTAGTGCCACAGAAATCACACAGCGCATAAGTGGCCTGATATTGATGCTACTCAGAAACCCACCCCCATTTAACGCTCAGAAATTATCTATCCCCACACCGCCGCCTGCAAAAAGGAACAGGATTTCAAGAACACAAAAACCAACTTCTCACTTTCCTGCTGGGGTTACGACAATTATGCCGTGTTTAAGTCCCCTTCGTTTATGTTGATATAAGCAACTTCTCTTGATGTCAGCTGTTATCGAATGGTGGATGTGGACAGTGATTAAAAAACTGTCTGAACTTTCATTTATAGCCTCTTCCCATAGAGTCCATCCGTGTGAAACGGTTGGGATTTTTGACAAATGTGAATCTCGTGTTCCCACAGAGCACATCCACCATCCACCATCCGATAACAGCTGACTTGAAGAGCAGTTGCTTAACCCAACATTAACGAAGTGGGATTTTAACTCGGCAAAAGTGGCGTTAAATTGCGTTCTCCTATTCTTAATGTAGAATAATACAATAAATAGCATAAGATAATAGTTTAAAACCCAAAACGGAGCTTTTATAACATATCCCATAACGAGTATGCATACATATTGCTGACTGGGGGAGAGCCTAACCACCCGTACCCCACACTCCGCGCTTACTACGCCTCTGTCTAGCCAATATTAATATGGGAAATTTGTAGAGAAACCCAAAATTGTGCTATTTTGGTAATTTATATGAACTTTGGAACTTTATCGGAGTCCATAGTACACTTTTAATTAAAATTAGTTATTATTTATGAAGTGCAGAAATATTCTGAGACTTCGATGCAAACATTAATGTTTGGCCCACACATGGCATCCTGTTGGCGAATGCTTTTCCGCTCATAACGAACTACAAATAATTCAACAATAGCCAAAAAACAATGAGCCTAAGCAATATTTAGTTTTTTCCTGCCATTGATTTTATTGGTTTTGGGAGTCATCGTTCCATTTTTCATAGTCAAGAGGAAGAATTCAGAGTTGCACCGAAAAAACATCGCCTAACTATCGCATAAAAGAGCCCGTCAAAGTCCGTCAATATTGGATGGCGGACTAACTGGCAAATTTTCGGAACGGCAAAACCTTACGGACCATCCGTTCAACGGATGGTGGATGGAGCTCTGTGGGAAGACCTATTAGACTGCTTTTGCCTTTGCTGCTTCTTCTGAAAAATCGGAACTCGCAGTCGAAGCAAAAGCCAAATCCGAGCGCAGACGATTTTTAGCTGCTGTTGTGCTGCTGCTATAAGTCGGTAGCAATAGTCGAAGCAGTAGCAAGTGTAAGTGTCTTTTGCTTCTGCTGCTGCTGCCGAAAAAAACCATAGTCACAGCCGAAGCAAAGGAAAATACGATAAAGGACGGCAGTCGAAGCAATAAACCAGTCATCATATTCAAATGTTTTGCAGTCGCTTGCTTCTGTTTTCGGTCGAAAGCAAGTCAAAGCAGCAGCAAAGAAACATTTTAGGAAGTCGTCATTTTGCTTCACGTTTCTAGTTTCTCATGAAGTAACTGTTATTTCTGACTTTTAAAATAATTGTCCGAGAATAACAGTTATTTTCTGACCAAAAAATAAAAGTCCTCCGTAACTTTTATTCATGACTCTTATAATAAAAGTCTAAAAATAACTGTTATTTTTTGACTGAAAAAGTAAAAGTCCTCCGTAACTCTTATGAGAAGATTTTTACTAAAAAAATCATTAAATAACTTTTATTTTGTGATCGAAAATATATAAGTCTTAAGTCTCTTTTGTTGAATTTTTAAAGGGTGCAATTTGTACTAATACACAGTAATTCTTCAACATATTGAGATCGCGAATTCTTCAGACCAAGAGGAACCACTATCACAATTTTGTTAGTGCTAACCAATAAAGCCATTATAGACTTCTTCAACATAATGAGATCGCGAATTCTTCAGACCAAGACAAAACTGCACTAACACTCACTTGGAGAAATCTTCGCAACTTAGTTTGCGGAATAAATTTAAATAAAAATAAAAATATATATGTAAATAAAAGTTTGAATAAATAAATAAATAAAGACCAAAAATATAGAATAAACAAATATATAAAGGCCAATAGAATATATATTGTAGAAATATAGAATAAATAGACACACAAATAAATAATTTAAAATCAACAAAAATGATAAAATTCCTTAAAAATTACAACAAAAAAAATGACTAAAGCCTACTGGTTCCCGGTGTCGCCACTTGGGAGGCGTGTCGGTCTTCCACGACGACAAAATATCCAAGGAGATGGGCTAATGTAACCGTCTCGCCAAAAAAAAATGGAGTGCCAGGTTACTGTCACTCCTCGTGGGACTCCCGACTGGATATACTCCCAATAAAAAAATCTGAGCCAGGTCAGTCGTCGTGACCTGGATAATATCTTCAAGAATTCACTGGGTCTGGTCAAGCCTATAAGGAAAAGCCAATAAGCACGGCCTCACTCCTGGACGTCGACCACTTACCTCAAGGGGTTTCTCGTTCCCGCTTCCCAGCTACTTTCCGGATCCTTTATATCGGCACAAAATTATTTAATTTATTTAATTATCACTGGCGCGTTGCTGCAACCGCGCAACCGACGATGTCGTTGCAAGGAGATTTAAATTAAGAGTAAACGAACTTATTTAAAACTTCAAAAAAAAAACTGTGCAGCGCAGTAGCCACAACGCCCTTCCTCGACTTTCAACTTTTTCTATCTGTTCTTCTCTTTCTCTTCGCTAAGCCATGGAGTTAAAACTCCTTTGTTTCATATTCAAAAATTCCGGGTCGTTGACCCGGGTGACCATCATTCCATGCCACATGGCTAAGTTGGCAGGTCTACTGACACTGCTTGCGGGCTTGTTAAAAACAAGTTGGCAGGACCTCACCGATTAATGGATAACCTATCGATTACCTAAAAGTGGCCACAACAACTTTAGCATAATTATTTTGCTTTCATATTTTTTTTTACCTTGATTGGAATAATATTAATAAAGACAGGAAGACAGGTGGGAGGAGAAGCCGTGAATGCCGAAACAATATGAGGCTTGTTTAAGGAAGAGCAACAGATTGGGTTACTCGTAGAGTAAAACTGTATATTGTATTCGTACAAAAGTATGTAACAGGTGAAGGGAAGCGTTGCCCCCTCTTACGCCAAAATCGGCTTAAACGATTTTAGAAGGTGTGTAGCGCCCACATCTATAAAGATTTCGAAAAATTACAAATGGAATTTTGTTTTATTTATTAATACGTATCATATTGTAGAAGAAAGTTTTCAAATTGGACCATACCCAAAAAAGTTTTGAGAAAATAATGGAATTCAAGCCGTCGCTGAGTATCGGGTATCTGATAAAGTTCCTCTTGTTATACTTTTGTGTAACTTTTCAGGAAGTAGGCGTTTTGATTTCTGACAACTTAAAAAGGTATTTCTTTTATCTGCAAGGGTATATAAGCTTCGGCTGGCCGAAGCTAGCTTCCTTTCTTGTTTTTAAATATTATCAATGCGATTTGAATTTTAAAACATAAAAATCGGTTAGAAAATGTGTTGAATCTGTTGTCGAAATGTAAATGAACCAAATTGTTTAAACATTTCCATTTGTTGAAACAATATGAGGCACGTGTAAGAAAGACCAAGAGCAATTGATTTGAATATTTAGTTTTCTTTTGCTATTAATGCGATTAGAATTTTAATACACAAATATCTGTAAGAAAATGTCTTAAATCTGTTGTGTAAATGTAAATGATATATCTATTTAGCAAAAGGATATCAGTATTATCATGAATTTGAATTCAAGCGAATCTCATTTCCTTAGTCAGCTGCAAATATATAGTGGTTGTGTGTGTAAAATAACCATTTTTTTGCTTTGGAAGAAAATCTTCTTATTTTGCAGATACAAAAATCCTAAAACCCAGATTTTACATATGTACATATATAAGTAAGAAATTTCCCGAAATCAGCTTAAGTGGATTTCTGTATTTCCACAAATATTTTAAAAGTTAACATTTGGCTAATCTTTGGGGTCGTTTGTTGTTGTAATTTGTAGCTCACACGCGGCGTCTAATTATTTCCGATCTTATGTTTTTTATTTCCTTGCAGGGGTATTATAATTTCAGTCAGATGTTTGCAACGCAGTGAGGGAGACCTGGCGGTAGGCATAAAACGCAAGTGGGTGGTTCGCCTGAAAAACAAACCAGTACGGACGGCGAGAAGGAGCAAATCAAAGCTGGGATTTCAGGCCAAACGTCGATGGGAAGTACCATCGGCGATCACGGGGAGGAGCGATCCTCTCTGCTTGTCGCCAGCGGTCGAACCCCTGGGATGACGGGAGCAGGTCATCTCAGCGGCAATGTTACTGCCATGACATCTCAGACAAAGTTAAGCCGCACGGGTGCCGTTGTTGAAGTAGACTCGGACCCGGAGAGCGTGCTACACGAAGTCGAAGCAAGCCATACCCGCTTGCCTGAACCAGGTTCCAACTCCCCGCGTAGGGAAGGGGATGAAGGCTAAGGCGCACTACAAGGCAGCCCTCAAGATCAGGCTGCACTTCGCAAGCAAACCCGCAATGGCGTCGACGGGCGGATTTGCCAACAAGGTGGAGGAGATGCTTGCTAAAAATGCTAGCACGAGAGTGCCGCCAAGGACATTCTGGTGAGCAAGCGGAAACGCGGGCGCAAGGAATCAGGCCCTCCGCCACCCAAAGTACCAAGGAAGACCAACGGGAAGGCTAGGGTCAGTGATGTAGTCAACCGACATCTGATCGTGGCACTCGTGACAGGAATGCCGAGAATGGGAAGATGACGGAGGCGTCCTGGAAAATCGTCCATGCGCAACTCATTGAGTCTCTTTTTGCACGGATGGAAGAGGCAGGGTGGTTGAAGTGCAACGACGATCCGGCCAGGAAGTGGTTGACGCAAACGGTCTGCCAACTGGAGGCGTTGTGGGAGGGCGCCAAGCTAAAGGTGGTGGACAGGGAATTAATCCCATCCATACCGAAGGCGAATGTGCTCTTCCCCATCGCAATCCAAGGGGATCGGGCGCTGAAGCTGCTTCAACGGCAGAATCCAGACGTCCCAAAGGCGAATTGGAAGATTCTGCACATGGCCAGCCCACTTCCCAACTATTGGGGCCAAAGTGTGGTTCTCCAAATCAACGAGGAGGCGGAGGATCTGTTGTACCAAGATTCGGGAAGATGGCGTGGGGCATGGGTTGTGTCTACCTGTGCCTCAAGAAGCGACACCCCGACGACAAACGTACTGCAGGCAGGCGAGTTGGAAAAGGACCTTGGTCTGGAAGCCATCGTGGATGCCGCTCAGGAACTTGCTCTGGACGATTCGGAAGACGAAGAGGACGGTGACCTGACGGTTGTAGCCAACCCGTCGAGCGGAGATGAGCCATCCACCCATGACACTAAGGGTGCTGCAGCTCAATCTTCATAAAAGTAGACACTCGTCGGCGGAGCTCCTGATTGCCCTGAAGCAAGGGCCCGCCGACATTCCTTGCTTGCAATATCGTGGCCGGACTAAGGTCCTCAAACTATAATACTTACCAACGGTAAGCGGGAACAGAAGCGTCGTACTTGTGCGGAAGGGTATCCATGCTAACCTTATGCTTCGTTACAGCCCTGACGACTTGAATACAGTGATGCTAGAAAGCGAGGAGTAGCGCCTCTTGGTAGCCTCCTGCACACGACCGACCGGCGCCACCAGACGAGCTGAGCAGCTTGGTGGAGTTAGGCTCGAAGGATGACCAATGATTGGTGCAGATGCTAATGCACACCACAGCGTGGGAGCTCCGACATTAACGACAGAGGTGAGTTACTCATTTGTACTTTATTCTATCTACTAATTTATATATAGCAAACGAGGGGCAGGAACACACCTTCGTAGGTCCTACCTCGTCAAACTTGCTAAATATAACACTTTTAAAGGAACAGAGTACTTTGGTCTCCGAATGGAGGGTCCTAAAAACGACATCCTTCTCAGACCATAGGTATATTCAGTTCAGATATGATTTTAAAAGTACTCTAAAACTGTCTGTTGAAACCCCCGGAACACGAAGTGGGAAAAGTTTACAAGGTCGGAACTCGCGTCTAGACCGGGCGTAGTAAAATCCGTGAAAGACATAGAAACGTCCCTAGAGACCCTGTCTAAGGAATTACTGGATCACGCATCATGCCCGACATCAAAAACAAGGAAGAGCACCAAGCCATCATAATGGAATCGGGAACTGGCACACATAAGAGACAACCTCCGAGAATTTTTCAAATTCCCAGGGGACTAAGAGCAGTGAAGAGGCCCTAACTGCATTTATGCAATCAATTGTAACCCGAATATGGGATTTCCCAAGAAGGGTCGAATATCCTAGGCGCATAAGCGATAACAGATGTGCACTATAAAAACCCAAAGATAAGCAGGTATGTCTGCGTGGGTCATTAGATAAGAGTAAAATAAGATTCTCATGTTAGCTACGTAAGAGTGCAATATTAATAAAGAAACCAGTTTGAAATAGTAACTCAACAAATGAAGACGTCCTTATTCCGGGTCTCTCTATTCATTTTGGTCCTTCGAGGTATTAATTTTGGTCCTTCGAGGAGCTCTAAAAGTCATCCCCCACCAGTGGTAAGAGACTAAGAGTTAAAAACCAGCACCAAAATTTTTATTTATTTATTTTAGCGATTAACTGCTAACTTAGACTTGAACAATAAAACTAACAATTAGGCATTAAATGCGGTAAACAATAATAAATTTACATATTAGAATTTAGGTAATTGTAAATTTTACACGGTAAAGAACTTATAGTTACATTAGGGGAGAGGATATCAGATAAAGTATTGTAATTGTGGCAAAGAACACGAAAAGGTTCGTGTTGAGCGTAGTTAGACCTACATATTGGCAAGCGCAAAGGTCGAAATGTACGTGTAAATCTTGAAGGAACCGTGAGATCAATATAGGAAAGGAGAGTTTGTGAATCAACTAAACCGAGAAGAAGCTTATGAACAAACATAACGCCAATACAAATTCGTCGATGATATAAAGAAGGCATGTCAATTAATTGTAGCCTACTTCGGTAAGGTGGCAATAATCTACCAGAGTCCCAATTTAAATTACGCAATGCAAAAATTAAAAATTGCTTTTGAACAGATTCAATAATAGCCTGTTGTTCCATGTATTGTGGGCTCCAAACACAAGAACAATACTCCAAAATCGGACGCACTAACGATACATACAGAGTCTTAGTAGTAAATGGGTCATCGAATTCCTTGGACCATCGTTTTATAAATGCTAAGACACCCTTGGCCTTGTGTACCATGGCTGCAAAATGATTATTGAAACACAGCTTGTGATCAAAAAGAACACCAAGGTCATTTGACACAGAAATTCGATCAAGAGTATGATTTCCAAGGGAATATGAGACAAGATGAGGAGAGGAACGGTGAAAAGTCATAACTTTACATTTTGTATGGTTCAAAAAAAGAAGATTATTTTGGCACCAATTCTGAAATTCATCAAGGTCGAGCTGAAGGCGCGTGTGCAGATACCAGTCAGAATAGGACAAACAGATTTTAACATCGTCAGCATACATGAGGATGGAGGAGTTTAAAATTACTTGAGGAAGGTCATTAATAAAAAGTATGAAAAGTAATGGACCCAGATGGCTACCTTGTGGAACACCAGAAGTTACATTGACAACATTTGAAAACACATTGTTAAACAAAACACGTTGTGTACGGTTTAACAAGTAAGACGCAATCCATTTTAAAAGATTTGGAGGAAATCCCAAATGCGAAAGCTTAAGCAGAAATATCGAATGGTTTACCGAATCAAAAGCCTTGCTAAAGTCGGTGAAAACTACGTCGGTTTGCAAGCGGCTCTGAAAACCTCGATTAACGAGAGAAGAAAACTCGAGAAGATTGGTCATGGTTGACCGATGCTTGAAAAAACCATGCTGAGATGGAGATATAAGACTGCTGCAGAGGTGTTGCAGTTGATGCGTGATCAGGTGTTCGAGCAGTTTGGGAATAGCCGAAAGCTTTGCAATGCCTCGGTAATTTTCAACGTCAGACCTTGAACCTTTTTTGTGAAGAGGAATAATGTAGGATTCATTCCAAATGTCTGGCATGCAGGATTGGTTCAGAGATAAATTAAATAGATGTGTGATAGGGCGTGCAAGATTTTGGGCACATTGTTTCAAGATGCAGCTTGGAACCATATCGGGACCTGCTGCAAATGAATTGTCAATTGAAGACAACCCATCAAGAACATCACCTTCCGTGAAAGATGCCAGAAATATATTGTTCGCATGAGGTAGGTTATAAGGATACGGACAACGGGGAACATAGAGTTGTGTAGAGTAAGTTGACTGGAAGAAAGAAGCAAATAAGTTTGATATACCAAGATTAGAAGATTCAGCACTATTACGATAACGGAGGGACGATGGAAATGCGTTAGATTTACGTTTGGAGCTAACAAACGAGTAAAATTGCTTAGGATCAGTGCGGAAGTTTTCTTTGCACTGGGAGAGATAGTTCATGTAGCATTGACTATTCGTAGTTAGGAATTGGGAGCGGGTGGAGTAATATTGAGCGAAGTCAACCAAAGATCCAGATTTTTGGTATTTTTTAAATAGCCTAGATTTCTTATTTTTTAAATAAGAAAGATTCCTTGTAAACCACGGAGGCTTGGAAGTTGAAGTAATAGTAACTTCGGGAACAAAAGTATCTAGGGCCGAGAGGATAGAAGCGTAGAAAGCATGAACGGCAGAATCAATATTCTGGAATGCATATAAAAATGACCAGTCGATCCCCGAAAGGTGCAAATTAAGACCGTTAAAATCTGTTTTTCTGAAACATTTAGCAGGAGACGCAGTTACAGAATCTGAACTTGGGCTAGAACACTCAACAGAAATAGCTAGGGTTGGGTGATAAGGATCTTCCGGAAGGGATATCGGGTTGGCGTAGGGGAACAACTCAGAGGAAAAATCGTTTTTAACTGCTATAAGAACCCCGCCCGCAAAAGAAGGACGATCCCTTCTATAAGTGGTGAACTTATGAATAAAAATTTAATAATCGGAGACAGAAGAATTAAGCCAGGTTTCGGTTAAGGCGATGGCATCAAAGTCAAAGGCTGCACTATTAGTATGAATTTGACTAAGTTTACCCAAAAGACTGCGTACGTTTTGATAGTGGATGGAGAATAAGTTATCTAGTTTTTTGGATCGGTAATTTTGGAACTCGGGTTAGAATCTTTTTGCAAAAATTCATGAACTATCGTGTGTTCAGGCCATAATGTAGGTTCAAGAGCTCGGGATAATAGAGAAGCTGGAAGAAATATTTTAAATTAAGAAATTTTGCGCGCATGGTTAAAATTAAATTTGGTTACAATAAAATTATCGGAAGTAGCTTCAAGTTTAGAGCATAAATGGTTTTTAACGGCATCGGGTGTAGCATCAGGAACTAGACGGGATACAAAAATAGGTCTGCGAGGGCTGACAGCCCTTATACGAGATCCAGAGGACCGTGTGGGAGGCGGTACTCCCATGAGAGGTGGATCCACAGGGGCAGTAGTACTTGCAGCGGCGTCAGCTTTACGAGTATCCAGTTGGGCGGAACCCGAAAAAACGCCAGTTTGGCGCTGTACGCTAGCAGATGGACTAGCAGTAGCAGCAGCAACAGGAGCTACTGTTTTTGGAGCAGCGGTTGAGATGGGTTCAACGTGAAGGGCAGCAGCAGGTTCAGTTAAGCCATTGGCAGGTTCGGTATAATCCATCCGATTATATGTAGGTCCAGGTGCAGCGGGTAGAGGTTGATGCGTGGCAGTTATGGCAACGGGCGCAATAGTGGAGTTAGACGCCAAGTTGGTTTCAGTTGGTGATTCGCCTAGCAGTTTCAGCTCAAGAAACCGCGACTCCATTGAAAGGAATTCATTATTGAGGGCAGCGAACTGTTTTCGAACCCTCTGGAAACCATTTCGTGTTTCCCTCATAAAGATGCGCATTTCCATTTCAATTCCTCGGCATGCCTCACACGACCAGGTGAATCCAGATTTTTTGGATAAGAGATCGGCTTTGCGACCATTATGGCCACCACCACCACATTTAACATGCGAGCAGTTATCGCAAAGCCAACAAATTAGGTATGTTTCGCAGGCAATGTTGCCACCGAAATCGCATATCTTAGCAGAGCATCTCAAACTCATTTTAGCAGCTAGTTAAACCACTGTGTGCGGAGAGTACAGACCAAACTAAGAGCGATAGATAAGAGAGCAAGTAGCGAGGAGCAGCGTAATCACAGCAAGCAGCGAATCCAGCGGCGATGAGTACGAAGAGATGAGCACGGCAGAGACGAAAGAGAGCAGGTGCAGGTGGAAGTGTCCGCTGAGTTGTAACGATCCCTGATCGCCCCGAGTTGGCTGAGCTAGCCCAGGGGATTGGATTGGATTCGGTCCACGAATTTATACACGTGGCAGTACCCCGAATAAGAACACAAGAATATCCAATTCACGATAATATCTTTATTTCTGCTTATTCCTTGCCCGTGACACAACTTCCCGCTCCCCGCCGTTTCCCGTCACTCCGCTCTTCCTCCCGGGGTTCACTCCGGTGTCGCCGTTCCCGTGCGTTCGCTCTGACCAGTCCGCTAGGACACCGTCCTAAGCTCTGATTGAGCTGCCTTGACCAACTCGATCGTCAGTGCCTCCGCTGGCTGGTCACTCGCTGGCCTTCGTCGGCGAAAACGCTCGACTGGGCAGCTAGCGCGCACAGCTTGGTCACTGTCCGATCCCGCGGTTCGCCGGTCCCACGACTCGGCTTGGGGTGAGGCCTTCGGTGGCCGGACTGGGCTGACAGGGGTCCTCCGGGCAGGACCTGTTGGCTCCGTTGAATCACTCGTCTCCTGGGCTGTTCCGCGTCTTCGACTACGCCGTACCGCACTTGATCTCCTTGCTGCCGCTGGGTTTCAGAACTCCTCGTCCTGATGACTTCCACTTCACTTCACCGACCATACACTGACTCGCGCCTGCGCACTTAAGAGACTCTCCCGCCGCCGCTGCCCTCCTTATATACCCGGCCCGCCGCCATCTTCTGCCGGGTAACTTTCCATCACGTGATCCTCCACCAATGGTATCGCCGCTGGTCCCGATTAACGGGTCGCCATCGTCTTTGGCTTTTTCATGACCAAATAAGGTAACAAACTTGGGTCCGCCGCGCTTGGGCCCTTTCCATGCCCTTATAAGGTTACAAATCTTGCTGATTCTCGACGCTGTTCGGCTCGACGCTGCTCGGCTCTCCGCTCCTTCACCATTCCTCGTAGTCCGCCATCCCACTTGACTCTCCTTTTCCCCAGCGTCTTCTAACGGCCTTTCCCTCCATCCTCGGACTGGAACAATCAAGCGGTCCCCCGTCTAGAGGTACCGCTTCGTTCCCTTAGGTACTGTTCCCTGTATTTAGGTACCGTTCCCCGTATTTAGGTACTGTTCCCGGTCTTTATTCTTGTGCGGTATTCCAATACCTCACACTCCCCCCTTTCTTTCCAGGGAAAATCCTTTTAATTTTTCCTTCACCATTCCTGATCATTTAAACTTCCCGCGCACGCGCCGTCCGGCAACGCCGCCGTTTAAATATCGCGCCTTTCCGCTCGAGTGGCCAGATCACCACGGATGGTTCTCGATCTCAGTTCGTGTCTTCGCTCGATATTTTTATCCGAGTTCTCCACCATTTGGTATTTTAGTATTCTACCTGGTGTGACCCTCCTACGGTATCGTTCACCTATCGGCGTTTCTCCGATCTCCAGTTCCATCTTTAGCATTTTCCTGGCCTCGTGTTTCCCTGCTCCTGGTAAGTTTTGCTATTTTCCCCACTTTCCCAATCCGAAAAGTTTAAATTTTGGTGTCTTTTCCTTCCAGCTTCCGCTGTACTTTTATTACGCCTGCTCCTTCAGGACCCGGATCCCCCCTTGGACCCATTGGACGCGGTAGCGCTGCCCCGCTGCCCACACCAGCTGCGCCCACCGGCGCTTCGCTCTGCCCCGCTGGCGTTGGACCGCCGCGTGGACCTCGTGCGGCCAATCCTCCAGCTGCACCTCCGTCCATCTCTGTCGGCCTGCTGGACACGACGCCTGCCGTTGCAGTGGTGGCGGCCGTTGCACCGGCCGCTCGGGCATCGACTGCTGCCGCCGCAACGTCGGTCGTTGCTGCTCCGGATCCGGCCACTTCCACTCACCCCGCTCCAGGTTCTCCGCGGTGGCGTCGGCGGCAGCCCCCGTGCATGGACGGTGGAGGGGGTGTCGGAGTTGGCCGCGGTTCCCCAGCCTGCTGCCCTGCGTCCACCGGCGGTTCAACGTCCATCGCCGCTGTCGTCGCCGTCTTCCGGAGCCTTGGATCCCGTGGTTCCTCGGCCTCCTCTGCCGCTGTGGTCGTTGCTGCTGCTGGTGGCGGCCCGTCCCTCGTGGCACCTTGAGTGGGATCCGGCGTGCCTGGCGGGACTTTGTCCATCCACTGGACCAAAACCGCCTTCCTGTGGCACCACCACTCCCCCACCGGCGTCGATGTCTGCCACTGCAGGTACACGGGCTCCTGCCAGTGGCCTCGGGGTTCCTGTTCCTGCTTCCCGTCTGCCCCTTGCTCGTCGTCGGACGAGATGACGATCACCTCTTCCTCCGACTCGGACAACGGGTGCCCCCGCGGTGTCGGTGCTCTTGGTGGTCGCCACGTGGCTGACCCGTGCTCCTTGCCGTCATCTCCGCCGCCGCCGGTCGAATCGCCGCCACGCGCTCCGCCGGTTGCAGTGCCGTCTCTGCCGCCGGTCGACTCGCCGCCGCTCGCTCCGCCGTCTGCGTCGCCGGTCATCTCGCCGCCGGTCGCTCCGCCGTCTGCGTCGCCGGTCATCTCGCCGCCGGTCGCTCCGCCGTCTGCGTCGCCGGTCATCTCGCCGCCGGTCGCTCCGCCGTCTGCGTCGCCGGTCATCTCGCCGCCGGTCGACTCGTCGTCCGCCCACGGTCCCTTGGCCCACCCCGTGGTGCACGCCACCGGCTCCGGGGTACCTGTCGGATCGTACGTCTTCGGGCAGCCTGCAGCCCAGTCGGAGAAATTGCTGCCGCTGTCGCCGCTATCCCACCCCACCGACGGACTATCCGGGTACGTCCACCGTCGACTGTCGTCAGACTCGGGCCCAGTCCTGGTTGCTTGGGGTGAGACCAGCGGCGAAGCCAGCAGTTGCAGTACTGGGCTGCGGTGCCTGCGCGGTGGTGCCCTTCGGCGGGCTCGGACGTCCCTCCTGGGATATAGGAACGGCAGCCGCGTTCCTACACGTGGTCCTTGACCACGTGTTGCTCGCTGCCGTCTCCTGCTGGTGGTCGCTGCTTCTCCTTCCATTCTTGATGCCTGTTCAAATTCAAGTGATTGAGTTGGAAGCTCAGCGACGGCATTGAAGCTGTTGGTCGCCTCCTTCGTATGATCCCGTTACATGTAAGTTCGGATTTTGTCTCTTATCTTTTAACTTTGCGTACTTATCTTTGTTCTTTTTCCCCCACCCGCTCTCCCATGTAGGTTCGTTTACATGCAGGCTTCGTTCACCTGCATCTGTGTGGTGGCCAGTGATGCTCGCTGCCGATCTGTTCCTGCTTCGGTACTATCCCCTTCCTCCCAGTATTTCGACTCGGTACTAATTTTGACTTTGTTTTTCTTTCAGGATAGGCTCGATGTATCTTTCGTTTTGGATCTGGCCCGGGTCCCCTTTCCCTTTTGGATATCATTGCTTATAATATTATACATGTATTCTCCGATGGTATTAATACATTCTGTATATGCCGGTGCTATGCGTCGTTCCTTGTTTTATTATTCTTTCCCCTTTCCCTCCCGCAGGGCTATCCTTTTAGATCTCCTGCTTCCGTTTCCCGTTCCTCCGGCTAGGATTCTGGATTCCTTCGACTGGTCCCGCTGGTCTGTGCCAATTGATGCACCCGCCTCTTCATTTCTTGTATTATTTTGGACCTTGCTGTTTTCGTTTTGAGTTGGCTGTTCCTTGGTGATGGGCACCTCTTCATTTCTTGTATTATTTTGGACCTTGCTGCTCATCTGCTCCTCGGAGCCTTCCCCTTCCTTGATGTTGTTGTTGTTTTGAGTTGGCTGTTCCTTGGTGATGGGCACCTGCTCCTCCGATCTTCCGATTGGCTGCTTTCCGGCGTTGGCCACCTGCTCCCCCGCTGGTTCCCTGTGGTATTCTTCCTGGTCATCTGCGTTCCACACTTTCATTTCGTTGATGTGGGCCCTTCTCTTTCGTTTGTTTCCTTCCTCTTGTAACTCGCAGATCACAGGGGATATGAACCCGGTGATTCTGTAGGGGCCCCCATACCGTGGTGCTAGTTTTGCCGCGAATCCCTCCACCGCTTTAGACAACTGGTGCTCTTTGATCAGAACCCAGTCTCCCACGTTAGGCTTCCATAGTCTTCTTCTCAGGTTGTAATGTCTCGCTTGCTCCTGTGCGGCTTGCTCCATGTTTCTTCTTGCCAGTGTGTATATCTCCTTTAGTTTTGTCGCGTTTTCCGTTGGCGTTTCCACCTCTTGGCCTGTGCCCCAGGCGTTTTCATCGAACAATGCTTTAGGTAGCCTGGGTTCTCGTCCTTGGATAATGAATGCTGGCGAGTACCCCGTGGATCCGGATGTGCTAGAGTTAATCGCAAGCATTACCTCCGGTAAGCACTCGTCCCATCTACGTTGGTCCTTTCCCGTGTATTGAGCGATCATGGTTTTCGCTGTGCGATTCACTCTTTCCGTTGGGTTTTCCTGTGGCGTATATGGTGCAGTTAGCTGGTGTCGCACCCCTAATTCATCCAGAAATTTCTTGAATCCTTTGCTTGTAAATTGTGTACCATTATCCGTTATCATTATTTTCGGTACCCCGAACCTGGATAGTATCCTTTCTCTAACTGCCTTCTGTACAGCTGCAGTTGTTGCCGCTCGTAGAGCTATTAACTCTGTCCATTTTGAGAATCTGTCCATCATAACTAGTAGCATCGTGTTGCCATGGATTGATCTTGGTAGTGGCCCGACAAAGTCTGCACAGACCGTTGCCCAGGGTTCCTCTGGGACTTGCGAGAGCATCTTGCCCGCTGCTTTTAGCTGACTCGGCTTATATTTCTGACAGGTTTCGCATTTCGAGACATAGTTTCGTACGTCCCTTTGTAGTCCCGGCCAGAAATATCTCGCGGAGATTCGGGCTATCGTTCTCCGTGCTCCAGTGTGGCCCGCTGTCACTGCGTCATGGTTTTCCTGTAGCACCCTGCTCCTCAATGCCGTCGGTACGCACATTCTCCAAGCTACTACATCTTCCTGTCCAGCTCGCTGGGGAATATGTCTGTAAATGTTTCCCGCATCTTCTAGAAAATCCGGATATTTTGTCGGGTTACCGTGGATCCGTTCCTTCAGGGATCGTATCCAAGGGCATGTCCTTGAGCCCTCTTCTCCATTCCGCTTGGTCCCTTTCACCAGTAAGCATGCTTCTTCCTGTACCGGTTGGCGTGAGAGGGCGTCTGCTACTATGTTCAACTGTCCCTTCCTGTATACGATGTCAAAGTCGTATTGTTGCAGCTCGAGGGCCCATCTCGCAATTCTGCCTGTCGGACTCTCGATCGAGTTTAGCCATTTGAGTGCCATGTGGTCCGTTATGACCGTGAACTTGTATCCTTCAATGTACGGCCTCATTTTCCTGATTGCCCATACGATGGCTAAGCACTCCTTCTCCGTGGCGGAGTAGTTCTTCTCAGCTGCGTTCAATGTCCTGCTTGCATATGATATGACCCGTTCCCCTTTCTCGGCCGATTGTGTGAGGATCGCTCCTAGTCCCACATCGCTCGCATCTGTTTGAAGTACGAACTTTCGGTTAAAGTCTGGGCATGCTAGTACTGGATCGGATATTAGTTTTTCTTTGACCGTTTCAAATGCCTCCTGGTGTTCTTTGGACCATTCCCACTTTGCTCCTTTCTTTAGCAGGGTCGTTAAAGCGTGTACTGTTGTTGCGAATTCTGGCACGAACCGTCTGTACCATGAGGCCACCCCAAGATACTGCCTCAACTCTTTCGTGTTTGCTGGCGGTTTTAATTCGGCGATCGCTGCTACTTTATCGGGGTCCGTCCGAATGCCCTGATCGGTTACCCTGTGCCCTAAATACTTCAGGTCTTTCTTAAAGAAATCGCATTTCTCTGGGTTTATTTTCAAATTAGCCTGTCGTAGTCGCCGGAAAACTTCTTTCAAGTTCGCCATATGCTCCTCCAATGTTCTCCCTATTACGATTATATCGTCTAGGTATGCAAACGCGTGTGGCATCATTTCGGGTCCTATAACTTGATCCAATGCTCGTTGGAACGTTGCCGGCGCCGAATGTAACCCAAAAGGCATTACCCTCCACTGAAACAGCCCCCTTCCAGGTACCGTGAATGCCGTTAGTGGTCTACTTTCTGACTCCATCGGAATCTGCCAGTAGCCGTCTTTCAGGTCAAGGCTGCTTATATATGTCGCCTCCCGTAGCTGTTCGAGAATGTGGTTCATTCTTGGTAGTGGGTAGGCGTCTTTTTCCGATCTGCTATTCAGCTGCCTAAAGTCTACACATAGACGCCATTTTCCCGTCTTCTTTTTCACCATCACTATCGGGGCGCTGTGTGGGCTTTTCGACGGTTCGATGCAGCCTTTCTCTATGAGCTCGTCCACTAATTTATTAATTTCCGCCTGCATTTTGGGGTTTTTGGGAAAATACCTCTGTTTTATCGGTCTTGGATCGGTCATCTTTATATGATGTTGAGCTATGTGGGACGTTCCTGAGAGTTTACCGAACGCTTCCAGTTCCTCGTTCAAGAACTGTTTTATTGCTGGGTCGTCTGTTAGTGGATTCTCGTGTATGACTGCCACCGATAGTCGTTCCTCCAACCACCCCTCATTCCTCGACCGTGGTACTATTTTTACTCCCAGACCTGCACATTCAAATCGCAGTCCCATTGTTCTCAGAAAATCCCATCCCAACACCAAATCGTCGATTATTCCTGGTAGGATTAGCAGTCTTATCCCGTGGCTTTCTTTTCCAAAGGTTATTTTTGTTTCGATTTGTTCTGATATACCTGTATTTTTCCCGTCTGCCAGACGTACTTGCCGTTTTATTCCTTTCCTTTTTGCCACCGTGCCGATTAGTTTCGCGAGGCTCTCGCTTATAAAGCTCCCAGTTGCTCCCGTATCCACCGTTGCTTTATACGCTGTCCCACCGATTTCCACCGTAGCTGACAGGTGGGTGCCTTCGTCTTTCAAGCTTCCAATCAGTTTTGAGGGTGTTCTTGTTCCGACCGCCGCTGCTCCCTCAATGGACGGGGTCGGAATGCGTTTCCCCTCGCTTTGCAGCAACGCCATGTACTCACGCCGATTCTTCCGCACTGCCAGCAGTATTCTAGCCAAGCGTTTTGGCATTCGCGGGCAAAGTGTCCGTCTTGCCCACAGCGTCGGCAAGCCATCATCGGGTTGTTTACGAATCCGTTACAGGCCCTCGGTGCCGGTTGTGGGCCTTGTGAGTAACTTTCTTGGAGCCGCCAGCACTCTTCTGGTGTTGGCTGGTATTGTACTTCCGCTGCCATGAATCTCGGGCGAGTCCTTGCTTCCTGCCGTATTTTCTCCCTGTCCCTTTCGAGCTCTTCGAATTCGTCAGCTAATTTCATTAGCTGTAATAGGTTATCGCATTGGTATGGCCTGGCATATGCCCTAAAATCCGGAAGGCTTTTCTCTAATATGATTTTGAGCTGATCCTCTGTTGAATAACGAAGGGGTCGCATTAATGTCTGCATCTCCACCATATAAACTTTAAATCGTTCGCCCACTCTCTGCCTTCTTCGATTTACCTCCTCCCTGAGTTTTTGAAAATAGTCCCTCGGAAGGAAATAAACTTGGAAGCTGTCTATAAACTCCGTCCATCGATCCCAGTGTTCATTATTTGCTACATACCATTTTAATGCCATCCCTGACAAAAGTTCTGGCATTGCTCGAGGGATTAGGTCCTTGTCCAGTCCATAAGTGTCCGCCGACCATTCTACCTGTTCTAGGAACTCGAGGGCCTTTCCTGTTCCGTCGAATTTGAATCCCCACTCCCTTACTTGTTTTGCTACTTTTGAGTAATCTCTGGGAGTTTCGGGCAGCTGATAGTTTGGTT
>JBAMCF010000519.1:0-72482 GCA_037075285.1 Drosophila lutescens | reverse complement strand
ATGGTAATGATACGAAGAGAAAAGATGAGGGTGATAAATTGTCTACACTTCTTTATCATCATAAGGGTTTAATAGAAAGGGAACTTATATCAAATGTTCGATTCCTTGAGGGAGAGTCACTTGCTTTGGGGAGACAGGTAGATGAAATAGAAAGTCTTGAATTCCAGACTGAGCAACAAAAAACTTTACTCAACTGCCTAAAAAAAGAAATTGAAAATGTTGAACATGATTTACTTTATAAGTCACTTGAACTTGAAATGTTTTATAATGAATTACCCCCCGATCCCAAAAAACAGAAACAATTTTAGAATTAACGATAGAAAATATTTACTTGATTAGTAAGTTTGATAAAATGTGTTGAACAATAAAAATTAAGTAAATATATATAAATCTTGAACAATATATAAATGCTTATATTTTGTTATTATATTTATGTTTAAACGAATAACAATTATATATCAAATAAATTGAGTATTAAATATATATTATTTGGGTGTGTTGGGAATTTTTTGGATATTTGTTATAAATTGGGTGAGTATATTTTATTTGATTGGTTTTGTACCCGTTGCCTATATAGTTAATTCCACAGTTCTAATTCATGTGGATTCATTTCAGCTTCAGGTTCAGAATTCCCGTCTTCAACAGGTTCATCTTCTTCTTCTTCAGCTGATTTTTCATCTCTATCTTATAATTTTTTGATTTCCCTTTCTGTCTTTAGATAATAAATAATAATAATAAACTTAAATTTATGTTTATTTTTTGATGATAAAGTTGTATAATGGCATCATCTGATTAATTAAAACTATAATTAAAATTAGAATTTACAATTACTGAAACTACGTTAGATCCTAAAAGGTGAACATATTCAACTGAAATGAGAAAGAGAGAGAGAGAGAGAAAATATAATTAATAAAATTAAATATTAATATTTACTAAAGTAATTTAACTCACCTTTTGTTTTGCTTAAAGTTGCGCATGCGGGTCTGAACATTTTCAATCCGAATAAGAGTTGCTCTATAAAATATTATCTTTAGATTCCCAGCTATCATATTTTTTTGAAAACCCCAACCAACGTACACGGACTTTATTCCCGTCTCTCTTTAATATTTGTTCCACTAAATATTTGTCTGGGAAACGAGTTTTTTTCAGTTCTTCTTTATAGAAACCACCTTGTATTGGATTACCTTCGAAGTCTTCCAACAAGTATGTGGGAGGGTATGTGTTTCTCACACTTATTATTTTAAAAATTTCTGTAGTCCAATTCGGCGTATAGCCCTTTTCAAACACATGTTTATATTTACTGATGCGTACATAATCTCCATTACGCAATTTCCCCACACTTAACATTTTGAGATGATTGTAGGCTGTTGTCAAAATGTGTTTTTCATTGGAAGAATTGACGTCAATTGGGGCGACCTTAATTGTTCTATGTGGTCTTTTGTTGTATATACACTTAATTTTTTATACATATCAACCCACTTGTATGTTCCGCTAAAACTAAATTCACGCCACATAAGTTCCTTCAAACTTCTGTTGAAGCGTTCCACAATTGAAGCTTTTACAATTGAAAAGGTAGAATAATGGTTAATTCCATATTTTTTCATCAACGCTTTAAATTGTTTGTTAAAAAATTCAGTTCCATCATCCGTTTGTAAATTCTTTGGTGTTCCACGTCCAGATTTGAAAATTTTGTCCATTGCCATTGAGACATCAATCGACTGTGATTTTAAAACTGATTTAACATAGTTTTCAACACTAGTAATCTTTGTTAATATATTGGTTCGAATTTTATTAACATTATTAACCCTCCCATTATTAACTTGAACTAAATTTTCCAAATAAGTTATTTTAGAAAGTCTTCGATTAGGGGATGTATTTATTTTCGTATTAAGGTCTCTCTTTAACGTATCCAAGTTTTCATCGACATATTTTTTCGTCGTTGCATCTGAATAATCTATTGGGTTCCCACAATTTTTAATTCGTTTCTGTTGAGTATTCAGGTTATCGTCACCATAAATGTACAACCCCACAACAGTTTTAATATCCCTTTTTAAAATATTTGTGTGCTCTTTTTCGTCTGAAAAGTGTCCAAACTTGTCGACAGACATTTTGATTATAATGTAATTTAAAGTTTGTACACGTTATTTATTCAATTAATATATAATTTTAGCCTCTCGCAGTTCTTCTATTATAGACATGATCTCGTTATTGTGATTAGTGTTGCCAGCGGCCTTTGAAGCTATTAAAAGCTGCAATCTTTCAACTAATTCATTGACATCATCCCAATAAATATAATTGGGCTTTGCTCGTTGTAGGGTCATGTATCCAAATCTCTTTTTATTTGATTTTCTTTGTTTTGATTGAATTGGGGTGGATATAGCTGAAGGAGGTATATTTTCATTGCTCATGAACTTTTTAATAATGTTTGTATACTTGTAACCTCTAGTTCCTTTTATTCGCTTATTGGGATCGAAATCTATTCTATGTGCACTGGTCTCAGTAATGATTTCTTTATATTTTTTCAAGTCTGTGTCACTGAATCGTGTGGGCTTACAATAAGAGAATAAAGCCCAGGAGTTAAATCCCACGTGCTTCCACTTGATAATTGAACTTTATTATTACTTATATGTAAATCACTATTTCCCAAATTTAAGGTTTTGGGGGTTGATGAACTTTTTCTAGGTCCATAAGCGTTGTCCAAAACTTTTTTTCTCGATAGACTGCTAATATTAAAATCATAGTCTGCATGAATTAGACTGCTAGCATCTGCTTCTATTTCTGACGGTGCTTCTAGTGGTGTTTTTAGCGGTGATTCCGACTCTGTAGCCATTTCAATATGTGATTGTGAAAAAAATTTATCATCTGAGTCACTAGTATCATCATCATTATAAATTTTTGTTTCTTCATTTCGGATATGATTATCATCATAATCATAATCATGATCATTATACCTTATTTGATGTTTCTTAAGCTTTTTACTGGGGTTTCATTTTTAAATATTTCACTTTTTATACCCGTTACTCGTAGAGTAAAAGGGTATATTGTATTCGTGCAAAAGTATGTAACAGGGAGAAGGAAGCGTTTCCGACCCCATAAAGTATATATATTCTTGATCAGGATCACTAGCCGAGTCGATCTAGCCATGTCTGTCTGTCCGTCTGTCTGTCTGTCCGTCTGTCTGTCTGTATGAACGCTGAGATCTCGGAAACTATAAAAGCTAGAGGATTGGCATTTTGCATGCAGATTCTAGGAGTTCCTACGCAGCGCAAGTTTGTTTCAAAAAGGTGCCACGCCCCCTCTAACGCCCACAATCGCTTATATACGATTTTAAAAATTTAAATATTTTGGGAAAGTAAAAATGCAGTTTTATTGTGTTTATCAATACCTATCGAAATTTTTCAAATCGGACCATTCGTTAAAAAGTTATGTGTGTTCAAAGTTTCTATCTCCATCTCCCTCGCACTCCCTTTACCTGAGTTACGGGTATCTGATTGTCGGGGCACCCGACTATAGCGTTCTCTCTTGTTTGCTTTAGAACCGATGATTTATCTTCGTTTGTATTCATAAACTTTCGTTTTTTATTTTCACTAACTAGTTCATTTAAGGGATCTGTTATTGGCTTAAAAGTTTCTTCCAACTCGTAAGCATTTTGTGATTTAAAATGTTTTAGATCATTGAACTTTTTCTTTAATGTATTTCTCGTTTTAGTAAGCTGACTTAAAATAAATTGACTCATTTTGACTACTCTCAAAACTTTCACCACCGTCAGCTCAAAAAATGTATTACCGGTTTATGATTATGATTTACAGGGTTACATTTCATACTAATGAAAGTTATAAAATATATATATTATTTAGATGTTTATATTTTTGACTGAAAAAGAATCATTTTACTGTTGTTGAGTTGTTTACATTTCCTCTTCAAATAAAAGAATTTAATGTGTGTGTGTGTGTGCATGTTTTATTGAGTATAATAAATGATTGGGTACAAATGTTATAAATTTTATAAATATTACAAAGTGATAAGTGGATTAAACAATTATATTTAACTCTAGTTGCAAAGAATCGTTGTTTTTTTTTATAACTCGATAATCCTTGTCCTTGAGCAACTTCAGATGACCATCTTTCATAGTATTTATCAAGTTCCAAGGCAATGGAGTCCCCATAAACAGTATTCTTCCTCTGCGCATTGATAATTGGGTAGCTGACGTTTATACCCATCTTATTTTGTGATAGCATGTGATGATTAGATTTAAATTCAAAGAAGTAATCACGAAGACGTCCAGTTCGAGAGTGTCCTTATTGAGAAGTCGAACATTCTTAGCAGCTAGAATTGAGTGAGCAGCGGGCGAAGTAAATGCAGCGTTAGCATATTCACGTACACACATATATGCCCTGAGACGGCTGGCTCGATGTGTTAGTGAGCGAGAGCCAGCCGGCACCGTGGGAATGCATAGTCAGCATTTTAGCATGGCCGCTATGCAGGCCGTTGTCAACCAAATGTTGAGATTAATAAGTGTGCATAAATATGTGTATATATATGAACATATATATTTAATGAAGTAAATAAGTAAAATGATATATCAAGTACTTCGCTCGCTACAAGCAAGGGCCTCAATGCTCGCGTGTTGAACTCCTTTAAAACCTCGCCTCGAAGAATTTCCTCCTCCATAATGGCGTCCAGCTCACTTTCTGATGGAATTGGTTGATTCATGATGTTGTTGTTGGTTTAAAGTTTGTCCTCGAAGAAGGTGGTTTAAATGAGAAGCAAGCTGATCGACTTGACAAGTTAATGTTAAAGTTCTGACTGTAAAGACTCAACGATTTCCGAGCTTATTTTATACCAGTTCTCAGACCGAAGATTTCCATAGCAACAGGTTGTTGTTGCTTATGTTGTTGTTTTTCCACCCTTATTGTTTAACTGTTTAGTTGTTGATTTTCCACCCTTGTTGTTTAAAAGTCATTAAATCAGTTACTTTATTTGAATGAAAGCAGAAATTTAATGCACAGGTGTCCACAATTGTATGATCCAAAACGTTGTACCTGTTCATAGTTATATTTGATATCATCCCCTAAGTATTTCACAACTTCTTTTGGTGGCTGTAAATTTCCAAAACTATTAAAATAGAATATGTTGTTTTTGTTTTTGTGGTAAGCTACCCAATGTGTACCCCTTGAATTCGAGTCATCCAAGTTAATCACTCCACTCTCATTCTTTTTAGGTGTTTTGGGAGAGAGTCTCTCATAAACACCCCCCTAAAATGCGGTATATTTTTTTGAGCAAATTCCATTATATCTATATTTGTTAATGCTCTTTTGGGTAACTGACCAATTAGTTTTTTTGATTCTTCATTCTCCCACCACGACTGTTGTATGGTTTTAGGTATAAACCGTAACCATTTTTATGGGGTTCTAAGTATAGACCTTCACCCACGGAAACTTCTTCCATCTTTCGGTTGTGTCTTTTATTTTCTTCTAGCTGTTGCTTAGCAATTTTTGCGTTTTTATTAATTTTGCAACACCAGAAGTTCCTGAAGCTAAACTACCTATAGCACTTAATGCAGTTAAGATGGGTACCAGTGGTAAAAAACCCCCCATTTTGGGTACATTAATTATTCGAGGAACTTTCACGTTTTTCTTAGATCCGATTGAATTATGTATTGCTTTACGTGCAATTTTAATTGCATTAACCACATCCAGAGGCTTTCGCTTTTTCAATTCCCGACTAGCTTCTCTTACAACAGATGAAAGTCTATTTATTTTCATCCTCCTACGCTTCCTCTTCTTCTGTTTTTTCTTATTTCGCTTCCGAACACCCATTCCAAAATGTTTCTTTGCTTTCATAATATTAGTTACAAAATATGCTGCTGCTCGCTCCTTAAGAGAACTATCCTTCGCCTTTACTCGCTCCCAAGCCTTGTTAATTAATTCAGAATCTGCCTTATGTCGATTGCTTAGATCCTTGTTTTGTGAATAGGCAATATCGTGAACCTTGCAAGCTTCATCCAACTGATTAATTCCGTTATATCCACGCTGTAATCGCTCTGCAAGCTTTGTACCGGGTCCACAATAGTTATAACCAGGAATGTGAAACTCAATCGGAAGAGAATCTATTAACTTATTAATAAGACCACTTCCACGTTTACGATGTAAATAATGACTGATGTGATTATAAAAACGTTTCCCCATTATATATTGTCTTTATTCATTGAAGATTTATCACGGAATAAACATATTTATATTAGGATGCGATTAATAAAGCAAAAAAATAACATTCTTGTTCGTAACATTGAGAACGTGAACAATGTTAAACAACCACCACGTCACAGTGAATTATTACCAAACACAAATAGAGCTCTTGTGGTTGGTCCATCCAACTGCGGGAAAACTAATGTAATGATCAGTCTAATTGAGAGTCCAAATGGTTTGAGATTTGAAAATATGTACGTGTTTTCAAAGAGTCTATACCAACCGAAATATGATTACTTGGAAAAGCTATTAAAACCGATTAAGGGTATGGGATATCATACATTCTCTCAGAACGAAACTGTTTTACCACCCACCGAAGCAAAAAATAATTCAATCATGATTTTCGATGATGTGGCTTGTGAGAAACAGGATAATATTCGTTCATATTTCTGTATGGGTCGTCACAAAAATATTGATTCTTTTTATTTGTGTCAAACATATACACGGATACCAAAACATCTTATACGGGACAATGCAAATGTAATTATTATGTTTAAACAGGATGATTTAAATATGCGTCACATATTTCGAGATCATATCATGCCTGACATGAATTACGAGACATTTACGAAAATTTGTCAAAAATGTTGGGAGGATAAATATGGATTTTTATTTATAAGTAAGGATGACAATATTGATAAGGGACGATATAGAAAAGGATTTGACCAATTTATTGTTCTTTAATTTTAATATAAGTTTGGGGCGGGGTTGTATGACACCCAGTTGAACATCAGATTTCAAAATGGTTAGATCATTGACTCTATCAGTGAATGGAAATAGTTCCGTTATAAACACAGTTTATTTTCCACCAATTGAATTAATCGGGGAATATGAGTGTGCGCTAGTTGAGTTTAACATGTACAACTCAATTCCCAACGTGGATGTAAATAACAACCTCTTTCATATTGGTGATAAAGTTGTTATTATTCCCACCGGCTCCTATGAACTCATCGATATTTCTCAATTTATTTACAACAAGTTAAAGGATTATAATCTGGAAAATACAGTGAAAATTGTAAACAATAACAATACACTTCAAGTGGAAATAATTAGCAGTAAAGAAGATATATACTTTAATAAGGAGAGGTCAATAGGTCAATTGTTTGGTTTCAAGCAAAGAGTGTTAAGGGCAAACCAAAATCACTTGTCCGATAATGCTGTCAACATTTTAAAAATTAATTCGATTCGTTTGGAATGTAATATTGTGAGTGGCTCTTACGTTGATAATATACCAAATTACGTATTACATGAGTTTGCAATTTAGGTTCCACCGGGCTATAAAATGACTGTGACACCACACAATCTCATCTATTTACCTATTAACTGCAGAGAAATTAGTACCCTCTCAATACATATCGTTGATCAGAACGGAGATTTATTGAATTTGCGTGGTGAAAACGTATCAACCGCGCACTAGCAGTTGTAAAGCTAAAGGAACAGGATTAAATCGAAAGGGAAATAAATTGTTTTTAAAATCACTGGGCTTCAAAATTCAAATCTAATAATAATAATAAGAAGCATTTTTAAAATGAATGAAATTTTAAATGTTCGTGGGAGACCGTTTTCAGATGAAAGTATTTCGAAAAAGGAATATCATACATATTCCTCATATCATCAAACATTTAAAGCAAATGATGAAATACGTATTTGTATTCAAAATCAGGACTTGTATGTACTCCCTCACGAAAGCTATCTTAATTTTCAAGGAGTTGTTAAGAGAGTAGCAGTCGATGGTACAAGCACCACTGATAATATCGATGTTACTTTTCACAATAATTGTATGGCAAATTTTATTGATGAATTAGATATGAAATAAATGGATACGAAATTGATAGAACCCGGTTTGTTGGCATGAGCACCACACTTAAAAATTATCTATCGGTAAATCGTCAGGATAGTCGCAAACTTTCAAATGCTGGATGGAGTGGTGGAAATGATTTTAATACAAAAGCTAATTTTAATTTCTCGCTACCCTTAAAAAATGTAATGGGCTTTGCTGAGGATTATAGAAAAGTTTTATTGAATTGTAAGCATGAACTTGTACTTTTGCTGACAAAAAATCTGGATGATGTATATGTTAAAAGCAAAGCAAACCATACATATGTTTTGGAAATGACTAATATTAGCTGGAAAATTCCTCATGTAACACCCAGTGATGCTGCAAAAATTAAAATGTATGATATAATAAAGAGTGGCGTAAATTTACCGATAGCTTTCCGTAGTTGGGATACATACATTAACCCAAAACTGATACAGGGTACTCAACACGTCTGGAATTTGAAAATAGGAAGTAATAGAGAACGACCGAGATTTGCCATTATAGCCTTCATGTTGAATGGAGAACTAACTACAAATAATTTATCCAACCTGAAAGTCCACTTGAATTCAGAAACGTATCCATATGATGACTTAAATGTAAACTTTGAATATGACAAATATGCACACCTTTATGAAATGTATGCAAGGTATCAAAAGAGTTATTACAACCGATTATTGTAGTTGACCTTTCATATCAAAATGAATCAGTTAAATCGGGACCTATCGACGTGAGAATTTCAATCGAATTGAAAAAAACAAACCATGAAAACAACCAAGCATATTGCCTCCTTATTCACGATCGTTTAGTTGAGTATAGTCCTTTAAGTGGGTTAGTTCAAAGAATTGTCTAACATCATAACAACCACATAAAATGGAGAAAGATGTAGTTGCAATTGATGTACCTACAAGGATTTTTTGATAACAATGACAATCATTCTAAAGGAAATTGGAGTTGTATTTAGCAAAGAAAATAAATTAAACAATAATTTTGTTATACAACCTCCATTTGATTTCACTCGTCTTAATAACAATGGAATAAACAACTTTAAGCAAACAAGAAAATATATTAAAAAAAATCACTTCGGGAAGGGAGGCTTTATGCAAGGGAATTGAAAAGAAACGTTTTCTAGAAATCTTTCTCAGATCACCGCACATAAGAGATGTTGAGGAATTGGGTTGCCCACCATTAAACACCGTAAACATAAACCAATTCACATTTTTCTCAATACATATTAAAAGCGGTATTTGTGCTCTAAATAATGCACACAATATTTTAAATTTTTGCAATGGAACTATGGTCTAACACTTATACATTACAATGGATAACAGACAAAGTGGATTAATAAGCCGAATCAATAATTTCACATCCCAATTTGGTGAGGAAATTTTTAAAGAAGATTTACAATATCTCATTGTTACAAGGAAAATATGGATAAAGGAGAAGACGATCTTAACAAAACGGTATATGGCGATCATTTTACGTTTTGTAATAATGGATTCGGGGAAGATGCGTGTGCCTGCTTTTTCTATAAAAATCATCGAGACGGAGCCTTAAAACTAATGTCATCATATTTAGTGTATAAGAAAAGCCTGTTACAAATTTCCAAATAAACATGACCTAAATTAAAATTTACATATTCTTTTTCTTTTTGTTATTGGGCGGGTGTTTGTTTCTCAGTGGCAAGCAAAGGGATCCCCATTTCAAGGGTGATTGCTTTCAGCTGTTTCTTTTGAACGTGACAACAGCCCGTGACATTCTATCACGTACCCGTGTGAGCACCACACTTTCTTAATCTAAGCAAAGAATATATCGCTATGATCACCTGACACACCTCAGTAATTTCTCCCCGTTTAACTAGGATAACCCAGATAAGCAAAGGACACCCGTCACACCCCAGTAATTTTTCCCCCCATTAACCAGGAAAACCTAAATATAACGCTATGATCACCTGACACACCTCAGTAATTTCTCCCCGTTTAACTAGGATAACCCAGATAAGCAAAGGACATCCGTCACAAACCTAAATATAGCGCTATGATCACCCGTCACACCGTGTGAGCACCACACTTTCTCGATCTAAGCAAAAGACACCCGTCACACCCCAGTAACTTCTCCCCGCTTAATAAGAGACCCGATTTTTGGACCGAATTACGGGAATCTGATTCCTGTATACAAATCCTAGATACAAATCCTAGATACAAATCCTAGATACAAAAGCTGAATACAAATTAACGATCACTCGTCACGCACCCATTAACTTTAATTACCCCCCCCCACACCTGTCACATTGTCCTCATTTATTACCCCAATTAGCATAATTAAATACCTCCCCCTTCCACTTTGTATCCAGCTTTTGTATCCAGAACCCGCATTTTTATACTACTTCCAACGCCGCGGAGGCGTTCAACGCAAAACAACTGACGGGTGATCCGGAAATGCAAAACTAAAATAAGCTGCGGAACCCTTGCTACGACAAGGAGATTCAGTGGGGCCACTTGAGCCTGGGACCCCAGCGCCAACGCCCCACAACCCTCCCCATCGGTGGCGGGGTGTTTAACTCCTTAGGGTACACCACGCCAAAGTAACCACGCCTAGCCACCGCCATAGCCACAGACGACAACAAAACGACACATGAACTCGAACCTCCCTAACATCGCCGAGTATCCACGCTAACACGTTCTTTTCTCCTATCTAGCGACCTCGGGTACCTCACGATTTCCAGCCGTGGGTCTTCGCCGGCCGAGACCCCTTGGACACCGCCCATGAGCCCCCGGCCTTGGAAGGTGCCACGGTCCTGGCCCGAGTCAGCCAGTCCGCCCCTCGCCACGCCCGTCGACACGCTGGTACTCAGCAGCCACAGCGACCACCAGGGATCCGCGCCTCCGGCAGACAACGTCCCAAGTTGCAGCCAGGCCGATCCACTGCTGTGCTCCGCCACAATTCACGTCCTGGAGCCCCGAGCGAGGAGGTCCAACCGGTCGCGTGCGCCACGAGCAGCTGGATGGACATAGCCGGACTAGGTCCACACCCAGGGGATGACACCCCAAGTGGTAGCCAGGCTGACCCCACGCTGCTCACCGCGACCCGATTGGCGCAGCTTCAAGCATTGGAGCACGGGAGCGAAGCCACCCAACCCGCCATACGGGCCGTCAGCCACTGGGTCGACGAAGTGGGACTGCCCTCCTTTGGCCCCTCCATGCTGGAGGAAAGTCTCCGCCAGATACGGGTCGTAGCCACCCGTTCGTCTGTCGACTCCAAACTCGCCCAGGAGAGCTCGTCCGAGTCCGCGAACGACTCCGAGACGTCGTCCGAGCCGGAGAGTGGCCATGCCTTCCCCCAGTGGCCATGCGCCTAGCCGCAGTCAACGCAGCGTGGGACCAGATCCCCATCGCGGACGATAGCTCGAGCGAGGAGTCAAGCCAGGACTCCGCGCTGTCAACAGAGCAGAGCTCCAGCAGCAGTCAGCAGGTAATCGTCCGCGATCAGGACGGGTCCAGCGAATCTGACGACAGCAGCCTCAGTGGAGAGAATGCGCAACCCAGAGACGCCCCCAGTCCTCAAATGGCTGCACCCCTGCTGGACGACCGCTACAGCGACATTAGCGACGAAGAGCTACCGCTACCATGGATCGCCGAGGTAGCGAACGAGACGATGGCAACGCTCTCCAACAACGCCAGCGAAGAACGCCCCAGCTGCAGCCACGTCCCGGACGAATGCCCAGTACCCTGGGAACTCTGCCTCGACCCGGAAGAGGAGAGGGAACTGCTGCGCGCATTGGAGGACCCAACACCGCCAAACCATCGAACCAGCAACCGCCACTTCGAACATCATCACCCACTCATCAGCATCCACACGCAACTCAACGCTCTCATCACCCACTCATCAGCATCCACACGCAACTCAACGCTCTCATCACCCACTCATCAGCATTCGAGACGCTCACACACGCACACTCATTTCAATGCACATCAGCATCTGCACGCAGTTCCAACACGCGCACACACTCATCAGCATCCACACGCAACCAACCATCGAACACCCTCGCTCTCGCTCTCTGCTTCGAACCGTTCCAACACGCTCTCATCACCCACTCATCAGCATCCACACGCAACTCAACGATCGAACACTCTCGCTCTCGCTCTCTGCTTCGAACCATTCCAACACGCTCTCATCACCCATCACCATCACTCATCACGCAGCGGCAGCGACGCCGACGCAATGCAAAAGGTGGGGTACGTGAGCAGATATCAAGGAGAGGGAGTTTTAATTACTCTTGAGACTTCGCGCACGCCAGTTTACATCGTCAGACTCCGTACAACCTGGGAAAACCGCCCCGCCGTGGAAAAAAAAAGTGAACAAGTGTGAAAAGTAAAAGAACAATGTCGAGCGATAGTGGTGAAGTGGAAGCAGCGTACGACCCGGTTGCCGCCGCAGGAGCATGGGAAATCGACTGTCTGGATCTGCTGTGGGAGGACGTAAGCGCCCGCTTTATTTTTCCCCGACCTTTATATATTTTTTTGAACGACCAGACTGGAGTGGCGTGGCAAGAGACTTTGTACGCCTTAGAAAAACCCTAAGTAAAGAATAGTAAATGAACCAAAGTGCTTCGCATTAAAATCTATTTCGCCTGTTGTGTTTTTTGTGTGTGTAATTGTAGGAGGGGCAATTAAATTCGTGTTCCTTTTCCCCATCTAGGAAAACCCTTCCCACCGATCGTGGTCGAGCCGTGTGATGGCCAAGGATTGCGACGGAGTCTTGCACTCGATTGTCGGATCCGAAGCTATCACAGGTCCTGGGGCACGCAGTGGCCGTGGATCGCGACGGAGCTACTCTCGTTTGTCGGGTCCAAGGGCAGTGCGGATCCCGGAGCGTGTGGCGGGTGGAGATTTCGACGGAGTCCTGTACTCGATTGTCGGAATCTAAACCCGCTGCAGGTTTCGGCCCATGGTCGGCATCTCTGGGTGACAACACCCCAAAATCCCCCTTTTTACTTTTGTTGCTCCTGCCGATCAGGATCGGACCGCGTGGTGGCCAAGGAGTACGACGGAGCCACGCTCGACTGTCGGCTCCAAGGGCCATTGCGGGTCCCGATATGCGTGGCGGGTAGGGATTACGACGGAGCTCGGCTCGATTTGTCGGATCCAAACCCGCTGCCAGTTCCGGCCACAGGGTCCGTATAGGGTTGTTTTATCTCGCCCCTTTTTGAAGTCCTTGAACTTAAATAAATTTATTGTAAGTGACCCTGGGAGCCCTGAGCAACCTATCCCAGCCTGAGAACTTCCTTACAAATAAAGCTTTCGATTCCGTGAACCATCAGTTATTATTGAAAAAATTAATCTATTAGGATTCCCGATCACGTTGGATCTCAGCTTACCGAACGAACCGGACTCAAAGAATTGCTTTTAAAAGCAAGGGAGCCACCTAGGACCCTAACTGTTTGGAATTTTCATAAATGACTTGCCCCAAGTTGTTCTCTCTGCTCATGTTATGATGTATGCTGACGACGCACAGTGGGGTAACAGAGGGCAAAAGTGCGAATCAAATCAACCAAGCATGATACGATGCCCCAAAAATTTTTTTTTAATAAGTTCAAATCACTTATAAAAAAAAACCGGATTTACTAAAAAAATATTTAAAATTAATTTTTAATTTTAGTAAAATAGACGAAAACTATGTTATTCTGTTATTTTCGTGTGTCTCAATGCTTTTGCAGTAAATTTGTTTTATATTGGGTGGGCAAGAAAGTCATGTCGTTTTTTTTAGTAATCGTTTTTAATCTAATCACTATGGACGGCAGTACATGTAGTGACGAAGCGCACCAGGAGAGTGTGCGAAGGCGACTACTATTATATAGCCGGAAAATTGAAAATCTGCTGTGATAGTCCGATCGTAATGAGTAATACACCAATACACCCGGTGGGGATAAATGCCCCCTCGCAATGTTTTAGATGTGTTCCTATTGAAAATACCCGTCGAATGAGGGGTCATATGATAAAATCCGACGTTCCGTTCAAAAGTTATAGCCAAAATAAGATTTTCTTCTTCTTCCCAAAATGAAAATTTAATTCTGTTTGTCAGTTTGTCAGTTTGTCAGTTTGTCCGCTTGTCCAAAATATGTTTTTTAAGTTCTGAAAATTTGATATGACGTTCATCACATCGATATAAAAAACTTTTGTTCTATCACTTTTGGAAAACCCCGCTAGTTTAGCGGGAAAACAGCTATAAATAGCTAAAGTTCGGAAAGCCGTAACTTCTATACTACTACAGACTTGTGCTGCATCTCGTTTGAAAGGTATTTTTAAATGCTATAAACGCCTTCTATATGCAATTTGTGTAAATGTAATAGTTAAAAAGATATGAACAATAGAAAATTTGTTTAAACTTTTTTTTTAGCTTTTTTTAAATTTTCTCAAAAACGGCTCTAACGATTTTCCTTACAACTTTAAACTGTATAGCCCTTGAGATTCCTTAAATTTTGGTATATATCATGTTTTTGTAAAAAATCACGTTTAAAAGTTATTCAGAAACGAAAATAGCCACTTTTGCCAGCTCATAACAATTAATGCTGCCCAAGGGCCGGTTATTTACAAGCCAAAGAGATTTGGCCAAAAAAAAAATTTTACATTTTTGATTTGCCTGAAACTTTTTTTACATGTTCTATTCGGAAAATGAGCAATCACGTGTATCAGGATTTGTCCGAAAAAAAATTTTTTTTTAGTTAGAATTTTTTAAAGTTTTTTCTAAAATTTGACAAATTTGAAAAAGTACCCTCTCATTGAAAATCTTTATCTCCGGTTATATGAATCCGCGTGACTTCATGTCTTTTGCATTAATTCCTCTAAAACCTCTTCTTAAAAAAAAATAAGTTTTTAGTTTCTTAAAAATAAAAGCAAATTAAGATTCTAAAAAATTTTGTATTTAAATTTTTTTTTTATATTTCAATGTATGCGCCATATTGTTAGTTACAATCGGTTTTTGTAAACAGTTGGAGCCATTTTTAGTTTTTAAAATATCGAATTTTTTTTAACAAGGCCTCTGCTTTTTTCTATGAAAACACGTCGCAGCAAGTAGGGCTACTCTCTCACTCTTATCGGATCCTTATGGAATTCATGTTTTCTCATCGTTTACTAGTCCTTTAACAATTTTTAATGATTAAAAGTTAAGTTCTAGTTGTTTTAACAATTTCTGAATGACAAAAAGTAATTTTTTATATGTATGTGCATATCCAAACTGTATTTTAGGGTCAAGGAATCGTTAAAATTGTTTTAAACCGTTCCATTAATGCAATTCTTAAATAAATAATTAAGTTTAAATGCACCAATATATTAGCTCCTATGAGAGCAAAAGTAAACAATACAAAACATCTGATATCAAATAAAAACACCTCTTAACGAGGTAAAAAACTAGTGACGATCGCACCTTCAACGTACAAAAGTTCTGATATCAACATTTGTGACGAAAAATTATGACACTCGTCATTAAATACACTTTCAAAAATTTTCTCATTCGGCACGCTGCAATAGAAAATGCCTGTGAAGGGAAAATGGCTGGAATAGTTTGCTAGGGCGGGCCGAATGAGAAAATATTAGAAAGTCTATTTAATGACGAGTGTAATAATTTTTCGTCACAAATGTTGACATCAGAACTTTTGTACGTTGAAGGTGCTATCGTCACTAGTTTTTTACCTCGTTAAGAGGTGTTTTTATTTGATTTATTTACGACTAATCGAGCACCAGGGTCGATAACATTTGTGGAAGCTATAGCAAATTAAACATGGAGGATCAAAGTGAGCATTTTCGGCATATTTTGCTTTTTTATTTCCGAAAAGGAAAAAAAGCGGTCGAAGCTCGCGAAAAATTGTGCGAAGTGTATTGTAAAGATGCCATGAGTGATCGCCAATGTCAGCGCTGGTTTGCCAAATTCAGGCTTGGAGATTTTGGAGTTAAAGACGCCCCACGTTCTGGTCGACCATCGGCCGTTTTTGACGAACAAATTCAGGCTTTGCTGGATGAAAACCGGCGTTATTCAACGCGGAAGATGTCAGAGAAGCTCAGTGTGTCGCATACAACGGTTGAAAACCATTTGAAGAAACTTGGCTACGTAAACAAGCTCTATGTTTGGGTTCCGCATAATTTAAAGGAAATTCACCTAACTAAGCGTATTAATATCTGCCATTCTCTGCTGCAACGGATTAAAAACGATCCTTTTTAGAAGCGGATCATTACTGGCGACGAAAAGTGGGTTGTTTACAATAATGTACAACGGAAAAGATCATGGAGCAAGAAAGATGAGCCAGCCCAAGCCACATCAAAGGCCGATATCCATCAGAGGAAAGTTATGCTGTCTGTTTGGTGGAATTGGAAGGGTGTAGTGCACTTTGAGCTCCCAATATTATTATTTTAGGTAATTGTTAATATCTTAAATATTAAATAAAAACATTTCTTACAGAAACCAATATATGTATGTGTTTGGGTTTTTTTTTTGTGTATGTTTTTTTCATAATACTTTATTAACACTAAAATGATTAAACAATCTTAACAATCTGTGTCCGTATCTGCATCTTCGTCCGTATCTGCACCTTCGTCTGTATCTAAATCTTCTTTTGAGGGCTTCAATAAGTCTAGAGCCTCTTTAGGTATTTTAGTGGTTTTCTCCTTGTGTAAATCCGATATAGAGGTTATTATTGGATCAGAACTTATGAGTAGCCTTTTAAAAACGTCTTCGTTTTGTTTTTCTCGACTGATTTTTCGAGAAAATTGCTCCCGATATCTTTTAAAATCCGTGTTTTTTGCTTCTTGCGCCTCTTCTGAAAGTTGGCCAATTGGAAGCAAAGCGTGTTCAATAATTTCTGGGCCATGAATAAAAAATTTATGCAAGGTAGGAGGCATATAATACCATGGGTATTTATATTAGTTATCTTAGCAGAAAGTTCAGCGTTCTTAAAAAACCTTCGAGCTGTATTGCCATCATTAAAATTTCCGCAACCTGGCTTGGGTTGATCCACTATAAGTCCCATCTGATTCCTAAAATCTTTTTGAATTTGAGCTTTTCTGTCAGCAACAATTTTCTTATCTTCAGGGTAAATTTTCGGTTTTTGTGGGAACTTTAATCATATGCTCAATCTTATTGAATTCTTTACTTGTACAACCACATACATAGCACCTTTGGGTGGAAGTCGTTTCCGTCAAAGCGTTACACACTTTACCATCTATCATTGACAGGATTGTTTCATGAGAAACTTCTATGGTTCGGCTCCGATTTCGACAAATGAGCTTTTTAGGTGTTTAATTTCGTAAATCACTCTTTCATGACTTGATAATTTCAAGGGCACAAGTGATGTTATAAGTACATTAGCATCTGAGGAATCAGGAGAAGAAAATGATTGCTTGTATGGTGTATGACTTGAGCTACCATCAAAACCCCACTTGCTATATCGGGATGGGATCATTTGCTCATTCAGTAATACAAACCTCAAAGAGGTGTGGTCAAGAAGCCCTTGTAGAGTAACCTCCGCTGAAATTTCAGTAATTATACCCGTTACTCGTAGAGTAAAAGGGTATATTGTATTCGTGCAAAAGTATGTAACAGCTAGAAGGAAACGTTTCCGACCCTATAAAGTATATATATTCTTGATCAGGATCACTAGCCGAGTCGATCTAGCCATGTCCGTCTGTCCGTCTGTCTGTCCGTCTGTCTGTCTGTCCGTCTGTCCGTCTGTCTGTCTGTATGAACGCTGAGATCTCGGAAACTATAAAAGCTAGAAGATTGGCGTTTTGCATGCAGATTCTAGGAGTTCCTACGCAGCGCAAGTTTGTTTCAAAAGGGTGCCACGCCCCCTCTAACGCCCACAATCGCTTATATACGATTTTAAAAATTTCAATATTTCGGAAAAGTAAAAATGCAGTTTTATTGTGTTTATCAATACCTATCGAAATGTAGAAGACATTTTTCAAATCGGACCATTCATTAAAAAGTTATACGCAATCAAAATTGTTCATATATCTATCTCCCTCGCACTCCCTTTAGCCCCAATAGATAGTCGGGACACCAACCCGAGTACAGCGTTCGCACTCCCTTTAGCTGAGTGACGGGTATTAGATAGTCGGGACACCAACCCGACTATAGCGTTCTCTCTTGTTTTTATTGAGTTTTCGAGTGGGTAGCAATCTTGTTTGGCATGTTGAATTGTTGTATAAGACGGAAATCTTCCTGGCGCCGAAACTCTAATGAGATTGTATTGATGTCTTGTTAGACTAGCATTTATAAAAAGTGCTAAAGCCTTTTCTTTTGGAATTTTTGTCACAGTTTTAGCATTGTCTACTAATTTTCGGATTTTCGGATTTGGATCTTGTGGGTGATGAATTCGCAAGCTCGGGAACAAACTTTGAAACTTCCACATTACCAGCTTCTTTTAATTTCGTTTCTGTCGCAAATGAAAGCATAGGTACAGAGGAGTTGCTCCTTAATTCCATAGTTTTTTTGTATTTTGAACGAATGTTACAACTTTCAAAAGCAACTTCTTGGCGACCTCGTTTCTTTTGCGCAGCTCTTCTAAATACAATTGAAGCGTTTAGTCAATTATCATTGGCCTTCAAGAATTGGGGCGCTAACCTGCGTGACGTTTTCCACCTTAGCTGTAGATCTCTTAAGAATCGTGTGATTTTTGTTTTACAATCGGGGATTAATTCATTGCTAGGATCTACTCGTCTCTGTATGCATTTAAATAGCAAATCCAACTGCTCTGAATCACTTAAGTGGCGTTGTTCTTTCCAGATTTTATACAGCTCGAGATGAGAGAAGAAATGCTCTTTTGCGTCTTCTGCTAATATTTTTATGAATGATACCACAAAACGGGAAAATTTGGTTAACAATGTGTAATAAACACACGTACATTGACAAACACAATCAAAACTGCGACAATTCACTCAACTACTAAGAATTTCACTAGTACACAATAAAAACATTAAGCACTGTGACGGAACACATGAAGGTGGGCTACACAACTAACACAAATAACATACCTTTCACTTGTGAATTCATTGAAACAAATGTATAAATTAATGTAAAGGAGAAGAAAACGCAAAGAAGCTTTGTGTTTTTTTTATCGAACAATTTCATTGAAAATCGTATAACAATTATCACGATTTGGGCTGACGGTTAACCTTAAAGGTCTTTTTCCATTTTATCCAATTGTTTTATATGCATTTAGAGCCAAATTTGATTCGGATTGGTCAAGTAATTCACCCACAAAAGCTAAAACAGTAAGTGCACCTTTTGGCCTACAAATGTAAAAATATCTTCATAACTACAAACGATAGAGGTAAAGGAACAAAAGATTCCAACTCTGCTGCCAAAAGTTTACTACAAGAGTATTTTACATTCTTAAAATATGCTTAAGAAATGCAAACATACTAATAAAACCGTTTCTGGAAAAATTAAATTTTTTGAGGTTAGGTTACTGTTATTAACTTTTCTCAAAAAAAGCACAAAACAGCACCTCTATTTTTTCAGATTTGAAAGTTTATTTATCATAGAAATTTTCAGTAAAATATGAAATCGGCGAAACCCGGCTCTTCCGAGAAATCTCTAAAGATCTCTCAGAATCAGGTTAAATTTAAGGTGTGTAAAAAAATATTTATTAAAAATATAAAGTATGAATTCTAAATTTTTTTATTTAAATGAAAAATTAGATAACATTTGAAAAGAAAAATGGCGTTTCCACTTTTTTGGTGCATTAAAGATTGTTAATTTAACATTTTTTTAAAAATGAAGAAAAAGTAAAATTTGACTAGTCTTGATGAAATGTTGATCGAAGTGTAAAATTGAGAAAGGATAACTTCGGTCTCATGAAACTTAATGCGATTTCAGTTTCAGGTTATAAAAGGTCATTGAATGTACTATACACTGCCATCACAACTTTTTGCGATTTTTGAGATTTGATTTTAACAATAATTCACTAATTCCCTAATTAATTAAGTTATCGAATTCCGATTCCCAGGCACTTTTGCAAGCTGATCTGAACAATCTGTATTCTTGGTGCATCCAGAATTTGTTGTTTTTGAACAACTCTAAATGTAAATTTATGTCCTTTTATCGAAAGAAGCTTCTCCTCACTACATATTCTGTTGGTTCGAATGAACTTGATCGCATAAATTCCGTTACAGACCTTGGAGTGTTATTCAACCACAACTTAAATTTCTCTAATCACATTGGTATCATAGTTAGTAAAGCAAAATGGGTTTTTGCCTTTGTTAAGCGTTGGTCGAAGGAATTTGAGGACCCCTACACCACAAAACATTTATACATTTCCTTGGTTCGTCCAATTCTTGAATACTGCTCGTGTGTTTGGTCACCCCAATATACCATTTATCAGGACCTTATCGAATCGGCACAGAAACAGTTCCTTTTGTTTGCTCTACGTGGTTTAAACTGGGAAACACATCGACACCTGCCATCGTACGTGGATACACTGCGTCTACTTAACCTGACCTCCCTCAAGGATCGTCGGACCTGCCATGGTGTTATGTTCCTGCGCATATTAAATACATCCCTGTAAGGTCTACTCGGCACTTTCGACCTATTGCCCTCGATATTTGTAAAACGAACTTTCAGTTACATGATCCATTTCGCGTTTTATGTTCGCAATATAATGAAATGAATTTTTTGATATTTTCGGAATGCTCTGTTAATTTAATTGTAACAAACATCCTAACTTACCTGTCTTTGCCCCCTTCCACTTGATGGGAGTAGGGTACTATGTTTATGTTGGCAGATATTTGCTAACTTTAAATAAATAAATAAAAAAAAAAAAATAGTCTGAGAACGGGGAAGCTTCCCTTAGCCCAACTCTACGTCATATCTTACGAGCGGCGGCAGTAGTACCAAGAGCAGCGGAGACCACCAAGCGCGGAGGAGCACCTGGACGTCGTCGTACGGAAGCATCAGCACTAGAAGCACCAGCACGAGTACAATAACTTTGTAAACTCTAATGAGTTAGCCGCACGAACTTTGTAGCGAGCAAACGATAAAAAAAAATCAGTTCGTTACAACTTAAAAAAGCCGGTTGACATTTTTCGAACAGATGAAGTCCCAGTTAATCATTTTGGCTTTCTCGAGCATTAATGTAAGAGGTAACTTTGACAGGGACTCGGACCTCATGTTAAGCTTTTTCGGCTCGATAAAATGACATCTGATTCCCCAAAGCCAACTAAGAGGAAAAAACAAGATCGCATCTGATTTTGCCTTTGACATGTACACAAATAGCTGATGAAATAATCAAAGCATGTCATTGCTTGCGCTTTACAGATCAATTTTGTGCCCTAACAACACTTTGTAATTGATTCTCGTTCAGATAAATGTAGAACATGTGAAAAACAATTGTCTGTTTCTAGATGTCTCAAAATACCTCTCACTTTGGGACCCTTTGAGCAAATAGTCACATAGAAACTGTTTATTTTGTTTCAAAAGGTTTTGGGTCTTTGCTCAACCAGTGACCGGTTTTTTTGTTCAAAACTATTTCGGTTGATCAAAGACCGTTTGAACTGAACTGATAACAAAAACGGTCTTTTGACTTTTTATTTAAACTTTAAACCAGGAACCGTAAAAACAAAATCAGGACTTTTTTTGGCCCAAGACTAAACGCTACAAAACCAGAAAGGATTTTAGCTGTAGATTACTACCTCATACTTGGAATCTTTTCATCACGGCACAGTTCTGAGAAATCCGTGGTCAAAGTTCCTAATTTTCGATTTATAGGCACTTTTTGTGGCCTAATAAAAACTAAACTCTTTGTAGCCCAGAGCCACAATTTGGTGGAAATTGTGCTTTGAATCTTTAACTTCAACAGTGTCTAATCACTAAGTTGGACGCCCTATACTTATTGAGTTATAATGCATTTTACTAAGGTAAATTTTTGTATTTTTTTCCATCTGTAGTAGACTGATATTTTTAATGTATTGTGTGTATTGATCTGTATGGCAAAGTTAAGCTCTGATCTATTGACTTTAAAATAAAAAAACTGGACCAATCGGGTGGATATCTGCCAAGATATTTTTTTAAGTTCTGAAAATTTGATATGACGTTCATCACATCGATATAAAAAACTTTTGTTCTATCACTTTTGGAAAACCCCGCTAGTTTAGCGGGAAAACAGCTATAAATAGCTAAAATTCGGAAAGCCGTAACTTCTATACTACTAAAGCTACAGACTTGTGCTGCATCTCGTTTGAAAGGTATTTTTAAATGCTATAAACGCCTTCTATTTGCAATTTGTGTAAATGTAATAGTTAAAAAGATATGAACAATAGAAAATTGGTTTAAACTTTTTTTTTAGCTTTTTTTTAATTTTCTCAAAAACGGCTCTAACGATTTTCCTTACAAATTTAAACTGTATAGCCCTTGAGATTCCTTAAATTTTGGTATATATCATGTTTTTGTAAAAAATCACGTTTAAAAGTTATTCAGAAACGAAAATAGCCACTTTTGCCAGCTCATAACAATTAATGCTGCCCAAGGGCCGGTTATTTACAAGCCAAAGAGATTTGGCCAAAAAAAAATTTTACATTTTTGATTTGCCTGAAACTTTTTTTACATGTTCTATTCGGAAAATGAGCAATCACGTGTATCAGGATTTGTCCGAAAAAAATTTTTTTTTTTAGTTAGAATTTTTTAAAGTATTTCAAAATTTGACAAATTTGAAAAAGTACCCTCTCATTGAAAATCTTTATCTCCGGTTATATGAATCCGCGTGACTTCATGTCTTTTGCATTAATTCCTCTAAAACCTCTTCTTAAAAAAAATAAGTTTTTAGATTCTTAAAAATAAAAGCAAATTAAGATTCTAAAAAATTTTGTATTTAAATTTTTTTTTTTATATTTCAATGTATGCGCCATATTGTTAGTTACAATCGGTTTTTGTAAACAGTTGGAGCCATTTTTAGTTTTTAAAATATCGCATTTTTTTTAACAAGGCCTCTGCTTTTTTCTATGAAAACACGTCGCAGCAAGTAGGGCTACTCTCTCACTCTTATCGGATCCTTATGGAATTCATGTTTTCTCATCGTTTACTAGTCCTTTAACAATTTTTAATGATTAAAAGTTAAGTTTTAAGTGTTTTAACAATTTCTGAATGACAAAAAGTAATTTTTTATATGTATGTGCATATCCAAACTGTATTTTAGGGTCAAGGAATCGTTAAAATTGTTTTAAACCGTTCCATTAATGCAATTCTTAAATAAATAATTAAGTTTAAATGTACCAATATATTAGCTCCTATGAGAGCAAAAGTAAACAATACAAAACATCTGATATCAAATAAAAACACCTCTTAACGAGGTAAAAAACTAGTGACGATCGCACCTTTAACGTACAAAAGTTCTGATATCAACATTTGTGACGAAAAATTATTACACTCGTCATTAAATACACTTTCAAAAATTTTCTCATTCGGCACGCTGCAATAGAAAATGCCTGTGAAGGGAAAATGGCTGGAATAGTTTGCTAGGGCGGGCCGAATGAGAAAATATTAGAAAGTCTATTTAATGACGAGTGTAATAATTTTTCGTCACAAATGTTGACATCAGAACTTTTGTACGTTGAAGGTGCTATCGTCACTAGTTTTTTACCTCGTTAAGAGGTGATTTTATTTGATTTATTTACGACTAATCGAGCACCAGGGTCACACTTTTTAGTATCGTTTTAAAGCTTATTGTCTTAGGTACTATCGATGAAAAATTGGTAATTATTCGATAACATTTGTGGAAGCTATAGCAAATTAAACATGGAGGATCAAAGTGAGCATTTTCGGCATATTTTGCTTTTTTATTTCCGAAAAGGAAAAAAAGCGGTCGAAGCTCGCGAAAAATTGTGCGAAGTGTATTGTAAAGATGCCATCAGTGATCGCCAATGTCAGCGCTGGTTTGCCAAATTCAGGCTTGGAGATTTTGGAGTTAAAGACGCCCCACGTTCTGGTCGACCATCGGCCGTTTTTGACGAACAACTTCAGGCTTTGCTGGATGAAAACCGGCGTTATTCAACGCGGGAGATGTCAGAGAAGCTCAGTGTGTCGCATACAACGGTTGAAAACCATTTGAAGAAACTTGGCTACGTAAACAAGCTCGATGTTTGGGTTCCGCATAATTTAAAGGAAATTCACCTAACTAAGCGTATTAATATCTGCCATTCTCTGCTGCAACGGATTAAAAACGATCCTTTTTTGAAGCGGATCATTACTGGCGACGAAAAGTGGGTTGTTTACAATAATGTACAACGGAAAAGATCATGGAGCAAGAAAGATGAGCCAGCCCAAGCCACATCAAAGGCCGATATCCACCAGAGGAAAGTTATGCTGTCTGTTTGGTGGAATTGGAAGGGTGTAGTGCACTTTGAGCTGCTGGGACGGAATGAAACCTTCAATTCAGATGTGTACTGACGCCAGCTATCCAATTTGGCGGAAAAAATTAAAAAAAAAGGAGCCGGCACTAACTAATCGCAAGGGTATAGTCTTTCACCATGACAACGCTAGGCCCCACACATCTGTGGTCACTCGGCAAAAATTAACGGAGCTGAATTGGGAAGTGCTACCACATCCACCTTATAGTCCGGACTTAGCACCTTCAGATTAACATTTGTTTCGCTCTATTCAAAACTCTTTGAATGGTAAAAACTTTGATTCAGATGAGGCTGTCGAAAACCACTTGTCTCGATTCTTTGCTGGAAAAGACCAAAAGTTCTTCGAGCGCGGAATTATGCAGCTGCCCGAGAGTTGGTCTTTAGTGGTCGAACAAAACGGCCAATACATAATTGATTAATTATAAGTCCTGATATAATTAAATCATCTTTGAAAGTATTGACAAAAAAAACGACATGAATTTCTTGCCAACCCAATATTATTATTTTAGGTAATTGTTAATATCTTAAATATTAAATAAAAACATTTCTTACAGAAACCAATATATGTATGTGTTTGGGTTTTTTTTTGTGTATGTTTTTTTCATAATACTTTATTAACACAAAAATGATTAAACAATCTTAACAATCTGTGTCCGTATCTGCATCTTCGTCCGTATCTGCACCTTCGTCTGTATCGAAATCTTCTTTTGAGGGCTTCAATAAGTCTAGAGCCTCTTTAGGTATTTTAGTGGTTTTCTCCTTGTGTAAATCCGATATAGAGGTTATTATTGGATCAGAACTTATGAGTAGCCTTTTAGCCTTTTGTTTTTCTCGACTGATTTTTCGAGAAAATTGCTCCCGATATCTTTTAAAATCCTTGTTTTTTGCTTCTTGCGCCTCTTCTGAAAGTTGGCCAATTGGAAGCAAAGCGTGTTCAATAATTTCTGGGCCATGAATAAAAAATTTATGCAAGGTAGGAGGCATATAATACCATGGGTATTTATATTAGTTATCTTAGCAGAAAGTTCAGAGTTCTTAAAAAACCTTCGAGCTGTATTGCCATCATTAAAATTTCCGCAACCTGGCTTGGGTTGATCCACTATAAGTCCCATCTGATTCCTAAAATCTTTTTGAATTTGAGCTTTTCTGTCAGCAACAATTTTCTTATCTTCAGGGTAAATTTTCGGTTTTTGTGGGAACTTTAATCATATGCTCAATCTTATTGAATTCTTTACTTGTACAACCACATATATAGCACCTTTGGGTGGAAGTCGTTTCCGTCAAAGCGTTACACACTTTACCATCTATCATTGACAGGATTGTTTCATGAGAAACTTCTATGGTTCGGCTCCGATTTCGACAAACTTTTAGGTGTTTAATTTCGTAAATCACTCTTTCATGACTTGATAATTTCAAGGGCACAAGTGATGTTATAAGTACATTAGCATCTGAGGAATCAGGAGAAGCAAATGATTGCTTGTATGGTGTATGACTTGAGCTACCATCAAAACCCCACTTGCTATACAAACAAAAGAGCTTGGAATCCTCATCTGATAAAGATGGGATCATTTGCTCATTCAGTAATACAAACCTCAAAGAGGTGTGGTCAAGAAGCCCTTGCAGAGTAACCTCCGCTGAAATTTCAGTAATTTTTATTGAGTTTTCGAGTGGGTAGCAATCTTGTTTGGCATGTTGAATTGTTGTATAAGACGGAAATCTTCCTGGCGCCGAAACTCTAATGAGATTGTATTGATGTCTTGTTAGACTAGCATTTATAAAAAGTGCTAAAGCCTTTTCTTTTGGAATTTTTGTCACAGTTTTAGCATTGTCTACTAATTTTCGGATTTTCGGATTTGGATCTTGTGGGTGATGAATTCGCAAGCTCGGGAACAAACTTTGAAACTTCCACATTACCAGCTTCTTTTAATTTCGTTTCTGTCGCAAATGAAAGCATAGGTACAGAGGAGTTGCTCCTTAATTCCATAGTTTTTTTGTATTTTGAACGAATGTTACAACTTTCAAAAGCAACTTCTTGGCGACCTCGTTTCTTTTGCGCAGCTCTTCTAAATACAATTGAAGCGTTTAGTCAATTATCATTGGCCTTCAAGAATTGGGGCGCTAACCTGCGTGACGTTTTCCACCTTAGCTGTAGATCTCTTAAGAATCGTGTGATTTTTGTTTTACAATCGGGGATTAATTCATTGCTAGGATCTACTCGTCTCTGTATGCATTTAAATAGCAAATCCAACTGCTCTGAATCACTCAAGTGGCGTTGTTCTTTCCAGATTTTATACAGCTCGAGATGAGAGAAGAAATGCTCTTTTGCGTCTTCTGCTAATATTTTTAAGAATGATACCACAAAACGGGAAAATTTGGTTAACAATGTGTAATAAACACACGTACATTGACAAACACAATCAAAACTGCGACAATTCACTCAACTACTAAGAATTTCACTAGTACACAATAAAACAAGAGAGAACGCTATAGTCGGGTGCCCCGACAATCAGATACCCGTTACTCAGGTAAAGGGAGTGCGAGGGAGATGGAGATAGAAACTTTGAACACGAATAACTTTTTAACGAATGGTCCGATTTGAAAAATTTCTTCTACATTTCGATAGGTATTGATAAACACAATAAAACTGCATTTTTACTTTTCCGAAATATTGAAATTTTTAAAATCGTATATAAGCGATTGTGGGCGTTAGAGGGGGCGTGGCACCCTTTTGAAACAAACTTGCGCTGCGTAGGAACTCCTAGAATCTGCATGCAAAACGCCAATCTTCTAGCTTTTATAGTTTCCGAGATCTCAGCGTTCATACAGACAGACAGACGGACAGACAGACAGACAGACAGACAGACAGACGGACAGACAGACGGACAGACGGACATGGCTAGATCGACTCGGCTAGTGATCCTGATCAAGAATATATATACTTTATGGGGTCGGAAACGCTTCCTTCTAGCTGTTACATACTTTTGCACGAATACAATATACCCTTTTACTCTACGAGTAACGGGTATAAAAAACATTAAGCACTGTGACGGAACACATGAAGGTGGGCTACACAACTAACACAAATAACATACCTTTCACTTGTGAATTCATTGAAACAAATGTATAATTACAATATGTAAAGCAGAAGAAAACGCAAAGAAGCTTTGTGTTGATCGATACACTGCAGCGCCATATTTTTTTATCGAACAATTTCATTGAAAATCGTATAACAATTATCACGATTTGGGCTGACGGTTAACCTTAAAGGTCTTTTTCCATTTTATCCAATTGTTTTATATGCATTTAGAGCCAAATTTGATTCGGATTGGTCAAGTAATTCACCCACAAAAGCTAAAACAGTAAGTGCACCTTTTTGGCCTACAAATGTAAAAATATCTTCATAACTACAAACGATAGAGGTAAAGGAACAAAAGATTCCAACTCTGCTGCCAAAAGTTTACTACAAGAGTATTTTACTTTCTTAAAATATGCTTAAGAAATGCAAATATACTAATAAAACCGTTTCTGGAAAAATTAAATTTTTTGAGGTTAGGTTACTGTTATTAACTTTTCTCAAAAAAAGCACAAAACAGCACCTCTATTTTTTCAGATTTGAAAGTTTATTTATCATAGAAATTTTCAGTAAAATATATAAATCTCTAAAGATCTCTCAGAATCAGGTTAAATTTTAGGTGTTTAAAAAAATATTTATTAAAAATATAATGTATGAATTCTAAATTTTTTTATTTAAATGAAAAATTAGTTAACATTTGAAAAGAAAAATGGCGTTTCCATTTTTTTGGTGCATTAAAGATTGTTAATTTAACATTTTTTTAAAAATGAAGAAAAAGTAAAATTTGACTAGTCTTGATGAAATGTTAATCGAAGTGTAAATTTGAGAAAGGATAACTTCGGTCTCATGAAACTTAATGCGATATACCAATACCAATATACCATTTATCAGGACCTTATCAAATCGGCACAGAAACAGTTCCTTTTGTTTGCTCTACGTGGTTTAAACTGGGAAACACATCGACACCTGCCATCGTACGTGGATACACTGCGTCTACTTAACCTGACCTCCCTCAAGGATCGTCGGACCTGCCATGGTGTTATGTTCCTGCGCATATTAAATACTGGACTTGTAAATTCAAGCTATCTTCTTGGTCAAATTCGGTTCTCCATCCCTGTAAGGTCCTCTCGGTACTTTCGACCTATTGCCCTCGATATTTGTAAAACGAACTTTCAGTTACATGATCCATTTCGCGTTTTATGTTCGCAATATAATGAAATGTATTTTTTGATATTTTCGGAATGCTCTGTTAATTTAGTTGTAACAAACATCCTAACTTACCTGTCCTTGCCCCCTTCCACTTGATGGGAGTAGGGTACTATGTTTATGTTGGCAGATATTTGCTAACTTTAAATAAATAAATAAAAAAAAAAATAAATAGTCTGAGAACGGGGAAGCTTCCCTTAGCCCAACTCTACGTCATATCTTACGAGCGGCGGCAGTAGTACCAAGAGCAGCGGAGACCACCAAGCGCGGAGGAGCACCTGGACGTCGTCGTACGGAAGCATCAGCACTAGAAGCACCAGCACGAGTACAATAACTTTGTAAACCGGAGCCGTGAATAAACGCCCCCTAGCCCGAATCTCTGAGTTATTATTACTGTTAACCGGGCGATCACGATTATTATAAATTTGGTGAGACGAGCGCACACATCTAATGAGTTAGCCGCACGAACTTTGTAGCGAGCAAACGATCAGTTCGTTACAACTTAAAAAGGCCGGTTGACATTTTTCGAACAGATGAAGTCCCAGTTAACTCATTTTGGCTTTCTCGAGCATTAATGTAAGAGGTAACTTTGACAGGGACCTCGTGTTAAGCTTTTTCGGCTCGATAAAATGACATCTGATTCCCCAAAGCCAACTAAGAGGAAAAAACAAGATCGCATCTGATTTTGCCTTTGACATGTACACAAATAGCTGATGAAATAATCAAAGCATGTCATTGCTTGCGCTTTACAGATCAATTCTGTGCCCTAACAACACTTTGTAATTGATTCTCGTTCAGATAAATGTAGAACATGTGAAAAACAATTGTCTGTTTCTAGCTGTCTCAAAATACCTCTCACTTTGGGACCCTTTGAGCAAATAGTCACATAGAAACTGTTTATTTTGTTTCAAAAGGTTTTGGGTCTTTGCTCAACCAGTGACCGGTTTTTTTGTTCAAAACTATTTCGGTTGATCAAAGACCGTTTGAACTGAACTGATAACAAAAACGGTCTTTTGACTTTTTATTTAAACTTTAAACCAGGAACCGTAAAAACAAAATCAGGACTTTTTTTGGCCCAAGACTAAACGCTACAAAACCAGAAAGGATTTTAGCTGTAGATTACTACCTCATACTTGGAATCTTTTCATCACGGCACAGTTCTGAGAAATCCGTGGTCAAAGTTCCTAATTTTCGATTTATAGGCACTTTTTGTGGCCTAATAAAAACTAAACTCTTTGTAGCTCAGAGCCACAATTTGGTGGAAATTGTGCTTTGAATCTTTAACTTCAACAGTGTCTAATCACTAAGTCTGACGCCCTATACTTATTGAGTTACAATGCATTTTACTAAGGTAAATTTTTGTATTTTTATACCCGTTACTCGTAGAGTAAAAGGGTATATTGTATTCGTGCAAAAGTATGTAACAGGTAGAAGGAAGCGTTTCCGACCCCATAAAGTATATATATTCTTGATCAGGATCACTAGCCGAGTCGATCTAGCCATGTCCGTCTGTCCTCGTCCGTCCGTCCGTCTGTCTGTATGAACGCTGAGATCTCGGAAACTATAAAAGCTAGAAGGTTGAGATTTCACACACATATTCTTGGGCTTCCTACGCAGCGCAAGTTTGTTTCATCGAGGTGCCACGCCCCCCCTAACGCCCACAATCGCCATAAACGATTTTCAAATGTGTCTGGAGGCCACATCTTTTAAGATTTTAAAAATATATAAACGCAATTTTATAGTGTTTATTAATACCTATCGAAATGTAGAAGACATTTTTCAAATCGGACCATTCATTAAAAAGTTATACGCAATCAAAATTGTTTATATATCTATCTCCCTCGCACTCCCTTTAGCCCCAATAGATAGTCGGGACACCAACCCGAGTACAGCGTTCGCACTCCCTTTAGCTGAGTGACGGGTATTAGATAGTCGGGACACCAACCCGACTATAGCGTTCTCTCTTGTTTTCCATCTGTAGTAGACTGATATTTTTAATGTATTGTATGTGTACGATTCTAGTTTCAACAAGGAAAATATGAGGCTACTGTAGATACAAACAACACTAACCTTAGTAAAATCCATTGTAGCTAAAGAAGTAGAGGTCGCCCAACTTGGTGATTGGAAACTGTTGAAGTTAAAGGTTCAACCATTTCCGCTCAATTGTGACTCTGGGGTTTCATGCTATTAAGCCGCAAAAAGTGCCTAGAAACCAAAAATTTCGAACTTTGCCAACTATGAGGTAGTAATCTACAGCTTTAATCCTTTCAGGTTTTGCAGCTTTTAGTCTTGGGCAATTATTTGGTCGACCTGTGTAAATAATGTTTAATAATCATACAAAATGATTAAATATTTCTATCGCCTTCGTTGGTCTTAAGTCGACTCTCTATCGGCCGCTCGATTTAGCTTATCTTCAGCATCTTCATATCGAGAGCTTTTTTCCCCCAATTATCGAAATAGAGTACTGAAGAGGAAGAAAATAATGGTCTTTCTTGGGCCGCGTACCATTTAACGCAATGCAGAAGCTAAGTTCAACCTTTTTTTTCCAAAGGTTATGAGACTATGCAAAAAAAAAAAAACCAAAATCGGCACAGAAAAGCCGTGGCGTCCACGTGAGTTTTAGTTCTGAGCGAAAAAAATAAAAAATCAACAATAACATTAGTTTACAAAATAATATTCTTGGTGTGCTCCCCAGCAATTGATGGCAAATTCTGTTAGGGATCACGAAAGATCACGAAAATACCACTAATTTTTTTTCGATGGCACAGTTTTTTTTAAAGATTTTTTAAAGTTTAAAATGTAAAATTTCTGACTTTTTTCGAATTTCTTCTTAAATCTCGGCAGATATCCACCCGATTGGGCCAGTTTTTTTATTTTAAAGTCAATAGATCAGAGCTTAACTTTGCCATACAGATCAATATGATTGGATAAGTAATGGCAGCGCAGCAGCTCGACAAAGATGAAAAATGTGTTTTTTGGTCGACTGTAAGTCGGCTGTATATATCGTAAAAACTCGGAAAAAAATCCGTTGAAAAATCAAAATGGGTACCAACTTAAAGATTACATCCTACCGAATAAAACAAGCCGGGTATGGACCAAATTCATGGAAAATTGGATTTGTCAACTTTTTTCGGTTGACAGAGTCCAAATTTAAGATTTATCGTAGGCGGCGACATGTAAACAAAAATAAGTGGTGATGGCAGCCGAGTAAAAAAATAGCTAAATCAGATATTTAAAAGCTAGAAAATTATAAAAATAAATTTAATTTTTAAAAATTCTTTAAAAAATATAAAAATGCTTGCGTTATGACTGAGAGTATTTTTAATAAGTAATATCCATTTGGACAATTCATTCTTAAAAAGTAGCTAGCCTTAACTTCACAAAAGCATGCTTTTTTGAATAAGTACTGCCTTATCAAAAACGAAAAAAGAGTACGTATTTGAGAAAAAGAAAGAAAAAAGGAAGAAAATAATGAATAAGATAAAAGAATACACTTGTTTAAATGGTCCAAACACTTTTTACAATATATGTATTATGAACAATAAATTTCGACCCTTTGATAGTGAGGTGATAAGTCGAAATTTCCTCTACTTTCGCATTAAACCAAATCTTGAAGAGGCATGGACACCGAGGAGATTCTTGATTCTTGCCGCGTGACATTACTTAAATGGAGCGAAGGCAAAAGGTATGTTTTAGTTTTCGATGCTTTTTTGAAATTCAAATTCAAAAATTAAATTCACTTTTATAATTTTCTAGCTTTTAAATATCTGATGTAGCTATTTTTTGACCCGGCTGCCATCACCATTAATTTTTGTTTTACGATAAATCTTAAATTTGGACTCTGTCAACCGAAAAAAGTTGAAAAATCCGAACTTTAAAAATTCACCATAAATCCAATTTTTCATGAATTTGGGCCATACCCGGCTTGTTTTATTCGGTAGGATGTAATCTTTAAGTTGGTACCCATTTTGATTTTTCAAAGTATTTTTTTTCGAGTTTTTGCGATATATACAGCCGACTTACAGTCGACCAAAAAACACATTTTTCATCTTTGTCGAGCTGCTGCGCTGCCATTACTTATCCAATCATATTGATCTGTATGGCAAAGTTAAGCTCTGATCTATTGACCTTAAAATAAAACGAAAACTGGCCCAATCGAGTTGATATCTGCCGAGATATAAGAAGAAATTATAAAAAAAGTCCGAAATTTAACATTTTGAACTTTAAAAAAAACTGTGCCATCGAAAAAAAAATTAGTGGTATTTTCGTGATCTAGGGGTCCAACACTAACAGAATTTGCCATCAATTGCTGGGGAGCATTTTGGCTGTAAACTAGTGTAATCATTATTTTTGAGTTTTGTCATAATTACTTTGAAATACTTACGGTCCTTCTTTTCCTGTTTAATCAAAAAAGCATCTCCTGCCATATTCCTTGCTAAACACCTGCCACAAGCAACACCTTCCAACAAGTTTACTAGTTCCTCATCCAAAACAAACATCTTTCTGTACACTTTAGATATACACAAAATTAATTTTTTATGCGTAAAATGGAATTTGAAATGGAATCAGGTTAGCAGACTATTAGGCAAGATATTTTTGACGTCATTTCCCTTTACATATGCTACATTCGAGACCTCAATACTTCAATATTTCTACATAATTCAGTTAATCCTTTTAATGTATAAAATGTTTAATATAAATATACAAATATAGGGCGAGCTGCTTCACGAGCACTCTTCTTGACTTTTCCGGACGCAACGAGCAACTTTGCGTTTAAAGTCGGTATAAGATTCTCGCCATTCTTTAGCGGCATCTACGTTTGCTGGAGACTCATCATTAGGATCAGCAAGCATTGATATTACAGATATCAAAATAGTCTCCACTGTGTGCACGGGTAACCAGCGCTCCGATGCCTTTTCATAGCCCCATTTGTCGTCTCCAGGCTCATGTAAAATAGAAATACAGACATCTCCATTTTTCTCGATATTTGGGTGCCAAATTTCTGTTACAAACTTCATTCGAGGAGGTCGCAAAGGGTATTCTTTGGGGAAGTACAGATGTGCTTTAAAAAAACCTCCTTCGCTGCGGGTAAAAAAATAAAAATATTTTATTATTAAAGAGCAGTTTTAATATTTTTGTCAGTCAATATATTTTTTCTTTTAGATTATTATCTTAAGATTACATAAAACAAGAAAGGAAGCTAGCTTCGGCCAGCCGAAGCTTATATACCCTTGCAGATAAAAGAAATACCTTTTTAAGTTGTCAGAAATCAAAACGCCTACATCCAGCAAAGTTACAATGAATTTTCTTATATTTGTTTGATTATTCGTATGGGAGCCATAAGATATAGTGGTCCGATCCGGCTCGCTCCGACATATGTACTACCTGCACTAGAAAGAAGACTTTTTGGAAAGTTTCATCGCGATAGCTTTAAAACTGAGAGACTAGTTCGCATAGAAACGGACAGACATGGCTAGATCGACTCGGCTAGTGATCCTGATCAAGAATATATATACTTTATGGGGTCGGAAACGCTTCCTTCTCCCTGTTACATACTTTTGCACGAATACAATATACCCTTTTACTCTACGAGTAACGGGTATAACAACTTGGCGGTCAGTTTTCTTGTAATTGAATTTTAAAGTTGCGTGTTTTGCTATAAAAAACAAATATACTTGACTCTATAACACTGCTCGACAGTGTTTTTGGTGCAGGCCTATTGGCATTAAATTGTTTTAATATAGATGTATATAAGCATATCTGCATTAGTTTTCGATTTTAACGGATGGTATTTGTGAAATCGCGGTTTAAAAAAAAAAGCAACATTTAATGTTTTGATTTAAGATATCTTCGAGGGTCTGTATTCAATTGTATTGAAATCTATGGCAACAAATTTATTAGATGCCCTTCTACAGAATTGCATTTAAGGTTCCATCCTAATTTGAGTCAATCGAAGCTTATGGACCATTTAAGTAATTTGTTCACATCTATTCACAACCAATTTGATGCGGTGAACAGACCTAAAAAAAATACAAAGAAAAAGTATGTGTCTTAAAATACTTGAAAGGAATCTAGAAGTGTCTTCCCCCGAATTTTAGAGATCAATACCACCATTCTACGTCAAAGGATTCAATTTATACATTTTTTTCCTAAGGGCCGATTTTTCGAGTGCCGGCTAACATTTCTCGAACAGATAAAGTCCCTGTTAAGAGAATTTGACTTTCTCGACCATTAATGTGAGAGCTTACTTTGACAGGGACTCGAACAGGGACTCCCTGTCAAGCTTTTTCGGCTCGATAAAATTACAGCTGATTTTCCAAAGCCAACTAAGTGGACGAATCGAAATCACAACTGATTTTGACTTTGACTTATACCCAAACAGCTGATAGAATAATTGTGAGGGGGGGATTTTTAATAGGCATAGGGGAGAAGAGGGCTCTAATAGTAGGAAAAGTTTGGTTAGACATATCAGCTATAAATAAAGAGCTATTGGAATGAGACTGGAATTATCGGAAAGGCTGTTCTTTTGGCTATACATTTTTTCTACATCATTTTGAAATCAATTGCAAAGCCTTCGAGGAACGTTGCAAAATGTCAACATACTTTTTAAACTAGTCTAGCCCCAGTACTGGGCTAATAACAAAGCAATAGTAAAGGTCCATATTTTTGTAAGTTTATTATTTTTCTTCCTTGATTTCTACAATTCCATTATTCCTTAAAAATTTCGCGCTGTCAAATTTTGGGTTTGCCGCCCTTTTGACTGCAATCTGGCTCATCAAACTCTCGCTTACAAATTCGACCATTTTGCCATTTTGCTCAGTTTGACTGCAATCTTACAGACCATGAGGGCAACCAATACTGCGACCATGACCAATAGATCTACCAACCGGAAGAGGTCATAAAAATAAAATAAAGACCATGTGTTATCATATAGTTCCACCTACTACTACAGAAAGAATGTTTGAAGTTCTGCTAAATACCACGAAGATTGAAGTGCAACAAAATATTTAGTAAGGGAAACGTGTTGGGCATAAAAATTAGCTCCAGAAAATAAATATTTCAAAAAATCTCGAAAGCGACCAATGGCTAATAGTGTCCTGAACACAATTGGACTATTTTAACAAATTTAACATTGACGGAGATTGGATCGTAATTTCTTCAACTGATGGCGCCAAAAGCTCAAATTTCTAATGCAGCCCTCTGGTGTTCTAAAGAACCTTCAGTGAAAACGGCGCGCAATTTAAACGAGCCGTTTGTCCGCCCATTAATATGCACATTAATATTAATAGCACATTAATATTTGAGCCCCCTTCTGCCCTACTAACCTTCGGCGCCTACTGCTAACCAAATTGAAAGGTAAATTTTTACGAATGTGTCAGATATTTATGTAAAAAGGCTACTCTGATTTTTTTCATCAAAAAACCAGTATTTTTCTCTTGCAAATGCGGAGGGTCAAACGTGATTTTTAAGGCATAGTTTCTTTGGCAATGTTGCTTAGAATTGTCTATAGAATACGTTTCATTGCGATAGCTTTAAAATTGAGAAACTAGTTCGCATAGAAACGGACAGACGGACATGGCTAGATGGACTCGGCTATTGGTGCTGATCAAGAATATATATACTTTATGTGGTCGGAAACGTCTCCTTCATTGCGTTACAATATCTGACTGAAATTATAATACCCTCTGCAAGGGTATAACAACTGTTAAAATCGAAGGGCGGGAACAATGCGAAGTCTCTTTTAACTAAGTTTCACACGAATTTAGTTGACAGTCTACATAAATACCGTGACGAAAAAAAATAATAGCACCACTTTGTCACAGGAATGTGGAAAATGTGGAAAACGTGGATTTTACTGAAGAAGTGTTTCTTATTATCTTGATTGGTATTCCACCTATTTGAAAAATTTGGAACGGATATTATAACGTTATTATTCGCCGTATATTTTTTGTATTTCTTCTGGACGTTGATGCACTATGGTCAGTACAATCAAGTGGCCCTTACGACACCAAGCAATGCTTGTTTCGCGCGGAGCCCTACACCGTTTTGGGCGAGTAAACGAAATCGCGGACAAAGAAAAAGACAATTTCACAATAGACAATTAAAAATACATGCAGGTCAAAATACGAATAGTCAAGATACATAAAATAAAACTAATTATTTGCTAGGTAGGATAGTATTATTGATTTAAAGATAGGCAGTGAGTCCGTAGTAGATATTAGGTGGTATAGTCTATTATAGTCATTGCAGAGTACTCTAAAGGGTTCATGCATTGCATTACTTTTTGGAATTATATTTTTAAGTAGCATTGTTTTTGGGGACTTTAATGAACTATATTTTCAGTAGCATTGAAAGCTTCCAATGCCAATGAAATGTGTTTTCAGTAGCATTGAAAGCTTCCAATGCCAATGAAATATTTTTCAGTAGCATTACTTTTTTGAAAATCTAATCAAAGTTGTTTTCAGTAGCATTACTTTTTTCAATGCCAATGAGAACTGTTTTCATTAGCATTACTTTTTTTTATTTCTAATGAAATGACAACTCTGGAATATAGTTTCTTGTGAATCTATTAGGCACATTAAAATGCAGGCGACCCAGTAACTCGGGGCTCTCCACATCACCATGAATAAACGTAATACCAAGCATAGTTCTTAAGTTAACTAATGATGGTAAATTAATTAGAAGTAGTCTACTAGAGTAGGATGGCAATATTAGGCTTGTATCCCAGTTAAGTTCCTGTAAGGCAAATGTTAAAAAGTTTTTTTGCACAGAGTCAATGCGGTCTATATGCACCCCATATTGGGGACTCCAAACTGGAGCACAGTACTCAAGAATTGGTCGGACTAATGAAATAAACAAGGACTTTGTGACGTAGGGATCATCGAATTCCTTCGACCACCTTTTGATAAATGCAAGCACGCCCCTGGCTTTATTTACCATGGTAGTAATGTGATCAGAAAATTTAAGCTTAGGATCCATATAGACTCCAAGGTCGTCAGCATGCGTTATTCTATCTAACACACAACCGCTCAAAGTATAAGTTGAATAGTAAAGGCTGACACGAAAAAAGGTCATTAGTTTACACTTAGAACCATTTAAATTTAAGTCATTATTCATGTACCATGTTTGAAATCCATTGAGATCGGATTGTAAAGCTAAACTTTGTGCGGGATCATTAAATTGCAGGCAAAACTTAACGTCATCCGCGTACATAAGTACGCGTGAGTTCGTTAGGACTAGAGGAAGGTCATTTATAAATAATGTAAACAGGAGCGGACCAAGATGACTTCCTTGTGGTACACCGGACGTAACTCGGATTAGGGATGAAAAAGAGTTTTTAAAGATGACCCTTTGAGTCCTGCCATTCAAATAACTTAAGATCCACCTAAGGAGATCATCAGGAAACCCTAAGAGGTCCAATTTCCGAACTAAGATCGGATGGTTTACAGAATCAAACGCCTTACTGAAATCAGTGTAAGCCACATCAGCCTGACGATTTTTTCTAAAACCATTTAACACAAATGAAGTAAACTCCAAAAGGTTGGTTGTTGTTGACCTACGCTTTATAAATCCGTGCTGACAAGAGGAAATAAGAGACCTACAACTGTGTTGCAAATGGGAAGTAATAATGTTCTCAAAGAGCTTCGGAATAGCTGATAGCTTTGAAATACCTCTGTAATTACATGCGTTCAATTTGCTCCCCTTTTTATGAAGCGGGATAACAAACGATTCCTTCCATCTAAGCGGGAAATCTGACGTTTCTAAAGACAAAGTAAAAAGTTTGTGCAATGGTCTACGCAAAGTCTCAGCGCAACACTTAAGCACACATCCAGGGACTCCGTCAGGACCCGGAGAGTAGACTGGTTTGACCCTTTGCAGATCGAAAAGAAGTGAGCTTTCACTTATAACTGGACAAAAAATAAAGTTTGACTTAGGCATGTCATATGGGTAAGACTGATCTGACGGTATTCTTGGGTAGGAAATATATATATTTTTTCAGATTTGACTAAAACTACAATTTCCTGATATCCAGACTTCAAATTGATTACCATTTTGCAATACAAGAATATGTGACAAATTTTCCAAGTCAGAAAAGAAAAAAATTTAAAAAAAATATATATATTGGGTGGTGAGGTTGTATTACACTAGTTTACAGCCAAAATGCTCCCCAGCAATTGATGGCAAATTCTGTTAGTGTTGGACCCCTAGATCACGAAAATACCACTAATTTTTTTTTTCGATGGCACAGTTTTTTTTTTAATGATTTTTTAAAGTACAAAAAAATGTTAAATTTCTGACTTTTTTCTAATTTCTTCTTATATCTCGGCAGATATCAACCCGATTGGGCCAGTTTTCGTTTGATTTTAAAGTCAATAGATCAGAGCTTAACTTTGCCATACAGGGCAATATGATTGGATAAGTAATGGCAGCGTAGCAGCTGCTAATGTCCCAACATTCTGAAATACTTTGCCATCTGGAAAACTCTGTGCCAACGGTGCACGTGCTTTCGGGAAAGCATTCTTTTACTAAGGGTGTAAGAGAGTGAGGACAGAGTATACACGATAGTAATCATAGAGAGCCAAATTCGAAAGTTTCGACGACTTTGGCTGGTAAAACGCACATTAGTTGCGTAGTAGTATTTATACAGAGAGTGACGTCACAAGTGCGAAATGGATGATGCTATCCGTCGCGGATCTGGTGAACAGTATGCACACACCGCGGGATATGGAGCAGGCTCAGTTGGAAACGCAGGATGCAGTTTCACTGGGCCATTCAAAGGTTTTGAGGACGAAAATTTATTCAGACAAATATCCTTATGCGGATAGGAGGGCGGAGCCAGAATTTATACCGAACACATTTTCTTATGCGCAATGCGTACCGCCATTTAATACTGTCGGATTCATGCCACCAAACAATGCACCAATGCTTTTACATAAAAAAGGGCGCCGCAGGGTTCGTTCCGCCTGCCAGTGCGCTGGGTTTTGTAACACAGCTAAATGCCGTTTATATTGCTGGACTTAATGCTGGAAACGTTGGACCAGAAGGTCATATGCCACAGTTTGCCGGCACACAGCTCCCACACGTAGGATCATCGGGACCCACATTGACACCAGCTTAAGTTGCATGGCGTCAGGTCAAGATACCTGCTAGTTTTCACCGGAAAGCCCGAAGAGTGGCTTTAATTTATAAGCAATTATGAACAATCAAAGACCCGACAACTGGCAGTCCAGATTTATTGTGCCACAATGATGTCTGTTAGACTACAGGAATACCTTAATGATTCTTCTCTGTTCTTCTCTGCTAAACTGCCCAGTGATCTTAAGCTTAGCAGCTGGTGCTAACCACGTTTTCGGCAAGACGAAAGCACACGTCACAGAAGAACTTTCTTGTCCAGAATGTGGTTGCGACCAGGGCCTGGCAAATTGTAAAGGATGCTTATCCATGTTCATCAAATCGAGAGTGGAATTTATTAAATCCAAACGACTTTGCTTTTGTTGTTTTGGAAAGCATATTGTCCGTAACTGCAGAGTGAAGAAGGAAGATGAACAGGCGCTAAAGATAATGGAGGCAACTACAAAGTACATTTCCAACGATAGTCGCTGGGAGACTGAGTTGTTGGGGAAGTACGACAAAATCAATATGCCCGATTTGTTAAGGGATCCGAAGCTGAAAACGTGTTTGAATAATACTATGCAGCACTATGAGGAGAAGAGATACATTCGCAAACTTGAAAAATGGGAGTTGTCAAACAAACCTCCCTTGGTATCTCCCTATATTCACGGTAACAAACCCTAACAAGAAGAAGACACGTCTGGTGCTGTTGTGCTTCAGAGAATGACGGGATATACGGGAAATGTTTCATCAAATTAAAGTTGGTGCTCTAGACCAATTTTCCCAGAAGTTCTTATGGCGTAATGGAGAAATTAATCGCCCACCGGATACATTCGTAATGCAGGTAATGACGTTCGACCCTGCATGCTCTCCGTCTTCGCGAGAAGAGATGGGGAGTCTTAAGTACCTGCCTAACAGTTCGCACTGTTCATTTAGAATTGGTGCCTTCCCTTTCAACGGACTTATTTTTGTTGGCTCTGAAACTATTTACTGCTCGCAGAGGTGTGCCCCTGAAGTGGCTATCCGATAACGGAACGAATTTTCGGAGAGCCAGCAGAGTACTCGCGCATGAGATCGAACGTACATCAACGTCAGCAGTGGAAAGCAAGTATCCGGAGATGTCGTTTACCTTTATTCCTCCGGGATCGCGTCAAATGGGCGGCAGCTGGGAGCGTATGCGTTATACGTAGTCAATCCTGACGGAAATTATTGCGAACGTCAGACTGCGCGAGGAAGTATTGCGCGCTGCGTTGGCCGATGTCGAATGCACCTTACACTCAAGGCCGTTGACCTATATTCCGTTGGAATCGGAAAATTCGAAGGCCCTTACACCAAACCACTTCTTGGTTGGTAACTCCAGTGGTCTACGGGAACGCGGTTCGATGGAATCCAACGGATTAGGCTTGGCCAAACCATTTCGCATCGCTGGTCAACTAGCAGATCGTTTCTGGAGAAGATGGATTCGAGAGTATCTAACCACCCTGAACCACCATTTCCGTGAATGACGTTGTTCTTATTGTTGATGAATCAAGGAAGCGAATCGTCTGGTGTAGGCCTATGGGCATTTAAATATGTTAATATATTTTACTTTTACGTCATCGAAATCGATCAGTAATCAGTGATCAAGTTTGTTCTGCTGAACGCGGCCAATAATTACACTGCTCGACACTGTTTTTAATGCAGGCCTATGGGCATTAAAATATGTTATTATAGACGTATATAAGCATATCTGCATACTAAGTTATCGATTTTAAAGGGTGGTATTTGTGCAATCGCAGTTAAAACAAGAGAGAACGCTATAGTCGGGTGCCCCGACAATCAGATACCCGTTACTCAGGTAAAGGGAGTGCGAGGGAGATGGAGATAGAAACTTTGAACACGCATAACTTTTTAACGAATGGTCCGATTTTCTTCATTTCGATACGTATTGATAAACACAATAAAACTGCATTTTTACTTTTCCGAAATATTTAAATTTTTAAAATCGTATATAAGCGATTGTGGGCGTGAGAAGGGGCGTGGCCCCTTCTTGAAACAAACTTGCGCTGCGTAGGAACTCCAAGAATCTTCATGCCAAATACCAATCTTCTAGCTTTTATAGTTTCCGAGATCTCAGCGTTCATACAGACAGACAGACGGACAGACGGACAGACGGACATGGCTAAATCGACTCGGCTAGTGATCCTGATCAAGAATATATATACTTTATAGGGTCGGAAACGCTTCTTTCTCCCTGTTACATACTTTTGCACGAATACAATATACCCTTTTACTCTACGAGTAACGGGTATAAAAAAAGCAACATTTAATGTTTGAACTTAAGATATCTTCGAGGGTCTGTTCTTAATTGTATTGAAACCTAAGCCAAAAAACAGCTTAGATGCCCTTCTACAGAATTGCTTATGGGACATTTAAGTAATTTGTTTACATCTATTCACAACCAATTTTATGCAGTGTACAGGCATAAAAAATACATGGAAAAATATGTACCTACCGAATTTCTATCGCTCTCTTTTTGACAAGAGCCGTAGTAGAGCCATAGCAGAATAACGAGAAAGTTTGTGCTCTGCTCTGCTCGCAGTTTTGTCGCTTGGGAAACTGTAGCAATAGCGGTAGCAGAAAATCAAGTCCTGTGCTCTGTGTAGCAGTAACGGTAGCAAAAAATTGATAGCAAGATGAGAGCAGAGCACTTGCTATTTTTTCGTGTGCTACGGCTCTCGCTTGTTTTTTTTTTTTTTTCCCCTCACCTTATGCACCGTTTTTTTTTACTTGTCGCTTTGTAGTTTTAGGAAAATATTTGTGGCACTTTTGAGTTTTGATTAACTGCGTAAACATGTCACCGGCAAAAAAAAAAAAGCGAGACCCGTAGCACATGAAAAATATTAGGTTGTCAAAAAAGTCTTGCGGTATTTTCGCTAGTTGGCGCTGAAAGCGCCTAGTTCTTGTTTTATTAGTCGCATCTGTCATATTATACCTTTTTGGAAAGCTCATTTCACGCGCTAACACGTGTTTTATTGATTGTCTTTTCTTTTCGTCGTTCGTGAGTTATAGCGTCGCAATCATGGAGCAAAATAAAGAGAAAATACGGCATATTTTACAGTACTACTACGATAAAGGCAAAAATGCATCTCAAGCCGCCAATAAAATTTGTGCAGTTTATGGACACGATACAGTTTCCATTTCCACCGCACAACGATGGATTTAACGTTTTCGTTCTGGTGCAGAGGTGGTCAAAGACGAAAGGCCTGTCGTAGAAAATTGCGATAAAACCGGCATAGTAGTAGCCGTAGCATCGGTCAAGAGCTTGGCTTAAGTCATCAAGCCGTTATATACCATTTGGAGAAGCTTTGAGTCACTTAAAAGCTCGATGTAAAAAAAAAGAAAAAATAATATAATAAAAATACTGCAGGACTTTTTTGACAACCCAATAGCATGTGCTCTGCGCTCATCTCGCTATCAATTTTTTGCTACCGTTACTGCTACACAGAGCACAGGGCTTGATTTTCTGCTACCGCTATTGCTACAGTTTCCCAAGCGACAAAACTGCGAGCAGAGCAGACCACAAACTTTCTCGTTATTCTGCTATGGCTCTGCTACGGCTCTCGTCAAAAAGAGAGCGATAGCAATAGCATAGCAATATTTGTGTTCATCTCGCTACTACGGAGTAGTAATTGCAAACACTGATAAATACCACCATTTTACGTCAAAGGATGCAATTTTTAACATTTTTTTTTCCTAAATCACAAAAAACTAAAAGGTATTTTTAAGTCACACTTACGTAACGAGTTTGTCGCAAATTCACACATTAGGTTTTTTAAAGATAACAGCGGCGTAGCATTAAAATTGTAAGGAGGATTTTTAGTAGACATTTTAACCCCTTGAAAATATAATTTTTCGATGTTCGGCGCCTACTGTTAGCCAAATTGAAAATAACATTTTTACGAATGTGTCAGATATTTATGAAAAATGGGATTTAAAACAAGAGAGAACGCTATGGTGTCCCGACTATCTAATACCTAATCAGAAATCTTTAAAGGTGTGGGCGCCAGACACATTTTAAAATCGTTAGTGGGCGATTATGGGCGTTATGGGCTGAAATAAACTTGCGCTGCGTAGGAAGCCCAAGAATATGTGTGTGAAATCTCAACCTTCTAGCTTTTGTAGTTTCCGATATCTCAGCGTTCATACGGACAGACAGACGGACATGGCTTTATCGACTCGGCTAGTGATCCTGATCAAGAATATATACACTTTATAGGGTCGGAAACGCTTCCTTCTCCCTGTTACATACTTTTGCACGAATACAATATACCCTTTTACTCTACGAGTAACGGGTATAAATACCTGTTACTTTCATGTTTTTATGGAAATTTTTTTTAAATTCCATACCTCGATGGACAATGGTGGTATTTATCTCGAAAATTCGGGTAAATACTCCTCTAGATGACTGTACAATATTTTGAGGTACATATTTATACCCTTGCAGAGGGTATTATAATTTCAGTCAGATATTGTAACGCAGTGAAGGAGACGTTTTCGACCACATAAAGTATATATATTCTTGATCAGCACCAATAGCCGAGTCCATCTAGCCATGTCCGTCTGTCCGTCTGTCCGTTTCTATGCGAACTAGTCTCTCCGTTTTAAAGCTATCGCAATGAAACTTTCCCAAAAGTCCTCTTTCTATTGCAGGTAGTACATATGTCGGAGCGAGCCGGATCGGACCACTATATCTTAAGGCTCCCATAGGAATAGTAAGATTTTTTTATTTTAAATTTTATGTAGGCGTGGTGATTTTGAACAATTAGAAATCATGACAACCAAAACGTATTCAGTTCAGTTGAGTTCAAAGTGTTCATGTGTTCAGTTCAGTGCTCAGAGTTAAGTTCAAAGCTAATATTAATAATAAATAATAAAAAAGTTTTCGGTTCAGCTTAACGCTAAAACAGATCAACGTGAAAACAGTTTCTTGTTCGGCTCAACAATATCAAAAGTTTTATTTGAAAAATTGTTAAAAATTTCTACAAATTATTCAAAATGCCGCCACTGTATATCGTTAACAATTAGCGCCTTGAAATACTCTAAAGAAAACGGAACAAAGCGTTAAGTTCACTGTTAAAAATAAAAATGTACATTGCTTTCTTTGACTTTTTATTTTAACTGCAAGGGTATATAAACTTCGGCTTGCCGAAGTTAGCTTCCTTTCTTGTTTTCCTTGTATTTATGCCTATTCACAGCAACAAATTGGTTGTGAATAGAGGTGAACAAATTACTTAAATGGCCCATAAGCTTTTATTGACTCAAATTATGATGGAACCTTAATTGCAATTTGGTAGAAAAGCATCCTAGCAATTTTTTGACATAGATTTCAATACAATTGAATACAGACCCTCGAAGATATCTCAAATCAAAACATTAAATGTTGCAATTTTTTTTAACAGCGATTGCACAATACCATTCGTTAAAATCGAAAACTAAGTATGCAGATATGCTTATATACGTCTATATTAACATGTTGTAATGCCCATGGGCCTGCACCAAAAACACTGTCGAGCAGTGTAATCGATCCCATTCTCGGAGCAATGATTGCCTCAGCGCCTCCAAACTTATGTGGCGTTTATTACATGGCCTGGACTTCAAAATTAGACACTGTAGTCCATCGGATTGAGATCTGGCGAGTAAGGTGGCCATTCACTGGTAACAGTTGTTGGTAACAGTACCAGCGCCCAATTGCACCCACTGCAGATAATAATTGCTGATCAGCATATTCTATATAGTCAATGTCAACGGTTGACTCGATGTCTTACTAAACCGCCAAGCGGGCAGCACATTCTGCAGTGTCAGCCGACCCAACTACGATAACTAAAACAATAATCAAAACATACTGACCTACTCCAGAATACAACCCATTCCACTATTCTTTACACTAAACTTCCGACCTATTCAAGTATATAGGTACATATGCATGTACCAACTTCAGAATAAATCAGTTATCAATTCATCTTATAACTCCGTGGTTCTACTTTCTGACCTCCGGGAAGAGGCCTCATTCGTTTAAGGACCGAGTTCCTTATATGAACATAGGTAATAGTCTAGAAGAGCGGCCTGAGCACTAAAAACCGCGAAAAAATTACCCTCGATGTAGAATCTTCGTGTAGAAGATTATTGGCGGAAATGCACGGTTCTCTTGTGACATTTTACTATAATAAACATATGTATGGGCTTTACGTTAGTTGTCAAAATAATAAGCGTTCGTAAAAATTCGACAAAAATGTGAAATTGTTTTTATAGCAGGCCAGACCCCACATCAGCGAATTCAATATCCTCGGTGGACAGTGATTCCTTAAGAACTGGAGTGACCATGGATGACCAAGACATACATAACCTTTAGGTGAATCTGAAGAAATCGCGGTCCAAGGAGAAAGCCGAGAAAAGATTTTATCACAATTGGTTTTTCTTAATTTACGCAAAAACAACAGTATATTGTCCTATGCAAGCTACTTAAGAAATATAAAAAAAAACTTGCGAAAAAATTCATAAAATTCTTATTGCTTGCGTAAGTTATCAGCTGCACAGAACAGAAACAAACAAATTCATTTTTCGACACAAATCCTTAAACTAATTTTCTTCACAACATTAGTACTTTGTCCAAAACATATTGATTAAATATGGAATGTCATACAGGGTTGAGCATGCAATTAAATTCCAAATCGATTAGCGTGTAAATCTAGAAAATAAACTTGTTTTCTTTAAAAAAAAAAATTAGAACAAAAAATTGCTAAAAGATGTAAAAGCTCTCCGACAACCAATATTCTAATTTTGGTTAAGGGGGGTAGGGTCTTTGGCACCAAAAAATCGACTAACTTTGCGATTTTTTCTATAAAAACTGGTTGGATGGATTTAATTCAAACCTTTTGTATATTATTAAGTGTCATTTAAATAATATCCACTAATTTTTATAGCCGATACTATCGGCTAATATATCGGTGGCAAAGCGATTGCTGGAACACTATTAATAAAAGGCGTTTTGCGGTGTTCACTGTACCTCCGCTAAAAATGAACGGATTTCCATTTTGTTTTTACAATTCGCTTAAGAATTAAAAAAACCCGCCCCCTGGGAAGCCCTTTTTTTAATTTTTTATTTTTAAGAATTTTTTCCGAAAGTCCAAAGTCAAAAATGCGTTTTTCACCTAAAAAAAATTGACTTTCGGCCTAAAAACAAAATATTTAAAGTTAAAAAATAAAAAAAAACGCTTCCCAGGGGGCGGGTTTTTTTAATGCAGAAAAATATGCGATAAATTTGAAAACGATCGGTTGAGCCGTTTAGAAATGCCGATGAACACGGACTTTCAAAACGTGGTTTCGAGAAAAACGCACTTAAAGATGCTCTTACGTACCTAAAGTCTTAGAGGTTAGGGTACTAGTTTTAGCATAACTTCTAAACTTTTTGTCCGATTGACTTAAAACTTTTTTTGTATAATCTTAAGATGTTATTCTACAAGAAAAAATTTTTTTTAAAAAAAATCGAAATTTTTTTTTTTGCAAGACCCTACCCCCCCCTTAAGATTTAAGAAATTAGAGGGAATATTTTTTATAGGTAACGAAAAGGTAAATAAAAACCAAATACTTTTGGCGATTTAACTAACGGGGGTTTTTTGAAGGTATCCTCAGTAGACAACTTTTATATGGGAATCCAATATTTATGCGAAGCAATGTTTTGCTTTATGTATTTAACCAATTTAAGAAAAGGCATTGATGTTTTGTTTCTGTATTTTTGTTTTCATTAATTTTTCAAATTGATTAGAATAATATTAATAATAAGGAAGGCAGGTGGAAGGGGATGCCGTGAATCAAATTGTTTAAACATTTCTATTTGTTTAAACAATATGAGGCACGTGTAAGGAAGGGTAAGAGAATCAATTGATTTGAATATTTTGTTATTTTTATACCCTTGCAGAGGGTATTATAATTTCAGTCAGATGTTTGCAACGCAGTGAAGGAGACGTTTCCGACCACATAAAGTATATATATTCTTGATCAGCACCAATAGCCGAGTCCATTTAGACATGTCCGTCTGTCCGTTTTTAGTCTCAGTTTAGTTTTAGTCTCTCAGTTTTTAAGCTCACGCGATGAAACTTTCCCAAAAGTCTTATTTCTACTGCAGGTTGTACATATGTCGGAACGAGCCGGATCGGACCACTAATTCTTATGGTTCTCATAGGAATATTCGAACATTATACGTTTTTCGTTATGAAGTAGGCATTTTGATTTCTGACATTATAAAAACCAAATCTAAAAAAAATGGCCAATATACATCTGATATACCTGAACGGGACCCATCGAGATAAAGCGTTTAAAGCTCTCAAAGAAGGTAAGTATGTATTTGAACTGCAAGGGTATACAAACTTCGGTCTGCCGAAGTTATCTTCCTTTCTTGTTTTTCTAACTTCCTTAGTCAGCTGCAATGCACACACACGCACATATCTAGGGATTGCGTTTAAAAAAAACTAATTTTGTGGCTTATATATATTTCGTTCATGTTTGTGTGCTTTTTACAAATCAACAATTTGTCAATATCTCAACGTTTAAAAACTAATAAATAGTTTGCTGATCAGTTTTTTGCACCATACAAATAAAAGCATTTTTAAGAAATATTTTGACTGTAAAATTCAGTCTTATGGGATATCTGTAAGTCCACCGATATTTTAAAATTTAACGTTTAACAAAAAAAAAAGGGAAAAAGAAAATATTTGCGATATAATCGATTTTTTAACCGCGCATTTCAAATGTGCTATGACTGTGTTCTTATCCCTTAAGCACCCTTTGAAAAGTTAGAAAATTTTGTGAAAGTCAAATTTTCAACTTTTTTCCTGGGGCTTAAAACAAAAATGTTTTAATGCAAAGTTGTTCCCCAAGCAAAATTAATAATAACTGCAAAAAAAAATTCATAATATTTGTCCTTGTATTTTTTATGATTTTTTGAAAATAGTTAAAAATGACAATACAAAATGTTACTGAGATCTTTCCATTCAAAAAATCATAAAAAAATACAAGTAAAAATATTTTGACAATTTTTTTTTGTATTATTATTATTGGGTTGGCAAGAAAGTCATGTCGTTTTTTTTTTTCAATTTTTCAAAGATGATTTATTTATATCAGGACTTAAAATTAATCAATTATGTATTGGCCGTTTTGTTCGACCACTAATGACCATCTCTCGGGCAGCTGCATAATTCCGCGCTCGAAGAACTTTTGGTCTTTTCCAGCAAAGAATCGAGACAAGTGGTTTTCGACAGCCTCATCTGAATCAAAGTTTTTACCATTCAAAAAGAGTTTTGAAGAGAGCGAAACAAATGGTAATCTGAAGGTGCTAAGTCCGGTCTATAAGGTGGATGTGGTAGCACTTCCCAATTCAGCTCCGTTAATTTTTTAATTTTTGACCAAAGATGTGTGGGGCCTAGCGTTGTCATGGTGAAAGACTATACCCTTGCGATTAGCTAGTGCCGGTGCGAGCCTCGACCGCTTTTTTTTCCTTTTCGGAAATAAAAAAACAAAATATGCCGAAAATGCTCACTTTGATCCTCCATGTTTAATTTGCTATAGCTTCCACAAATGTTATCGAATAATTACCAAATTTTCATCGATAGTACCTAAGACAATAAGCTTTAAAACGATACTAAAAAGTGCTCGGTTAGTCGTAAATAAATTAGACTAAAAACGATTACTAAAAAAAACGACATGACTTTCTTGCCCACCAAAAAATTGACACCATAAAAAAATCAGGGAGATGTACTTTACCGGAAAACCAAGATTGCCATCGAGTAGGAAGAGGTCGATTTTTTTTTGTAAACTGGTGTAACCGAACGCTTTATAAGGATCTATAAAAATCGTAAGCGAAAAATAAAGCAACTGTAGGACAGAAGCTACTATATAAGTACTATCCTCTGAAGAATTCGCGGTTTTTTATTTAATTTCATTAACGCCTTTAGTGATGCTTTTATACGGGTACAATTGGCTAAGCCATCAATCAAGCCGTCAATTTATTGTGGCCATTTTTGATTTTTGTCAGTTTAAAGAAGTGCCAGCGAGTCAGGATTAATAAGATATCGAGTCTTGAAGTCCCATTAAAGAAAAATTGGTACAATAAATTGACGTATAAAATTGAATGTGTCAACTAAACCTTAAGGTAGGGTCTTGCAAAAAAAAATTTCGATTTTTTTTTAAATTTTTTTTCTGTAGATTAACATCTTAAGATTATACAAAAAAAGTTTTAAGTCAATCGGACAAAAAGTTTAGAAGTTATGCTAAAACTAGTACCCTAACCTCTAAGACTTTAGGTACGTGGTCATCGGCATTTCTAAACGGCTCAATCGATCGTTTTCAAATTTGTCGCACATTTTGCTGCATAAAAAACCCGGCCCCTGGGAAGCGTTTTTTTTTTATTTTTTAACTTTAATTATTTTTTTTTAAGCCCAAAGTCGAATTTTTTAGGTGAAAAACGCATTTTTGACTTTGGAAGGGCAAAAAAAAATCTTTTAAAAAAATATTTAAAAATCGCGCTTCCCAGGGGGTGGGTTTTTTCTCTTCTTAAGCTAAGTGTAAAAGCAGAATGGAAATCCGATAATTTTTGGAGGAGATACAGTGGTCACCGCAAAACGCTTTTTTTTAATAGTGTTCCAGCAACCGCTTTGCCACCGATATATTAGCCGATAGTATCGGCTATAAAAATTAGTGGATGTTATTTAAATGACACTTTATAATATACAATTGGTTTGAATTAAATCCATCCAACCAGTTTTTATAGAAAAAATCGCAAAGTTACTTGTTTTTTTGATGCCAAAGACCCCCCCTTAACAATAGGAGAGAGGTCCGTAGGTTGGTACACCTTTTGTTTTTAATCTGCCATTTCAACATTCACTTACGAAGTAGGTACTAATCAAAAGTTATTTTATTGACTATTAAAAGTGTCCCAACTCAGACCTCTTTTTCAAGATGTCAAAAAAGTCCTACGGTATTTTTATTATATTATTTTTTTCTTTTTTTACATCGAGCTTTTAAGTGACTCAAAGCTTCTTGAAATGGTTTATAACGGCTTGATGACTTAAGCCAAGCTCTTGACCGATGCTACGGCTACTACTATGCCGGTTTTATCGCAATTTTCTACGACAGGCCTTTCGTCTTTGACCACCTCTGCACCAGACCGAAAACGTTAAAAACATCGTTGTGCGGTGGAAATGGAAACTGTATGTTTCCATAAACTGCACAAATTTTATTGGCGGCTTGAGATGCATTTTTGCCTTTATCGTAGTAGTACTGTAAAATATGCCATATTGTCTCTTTATTTTGCTCCATGATTGCGACGCTATAACTCACGAACGACTTAAAAGAAAATACAATCAATCAAACACGTGTTAGCGCGTGAAATGAGCTTTCCAAAAATGTATAGCATGAACCGATGGGACGAATAAAACTAGAACTATATTCTTGATCAGGGTCACTAGCCGATTTTAAAATGTGTCTGGCGCCCACACCTTTAAAGTGTGGGCGCCACCCGGGTCTTAAAAAAAATTTCGATTTTTTTTAAAAAATTTTTTCTTGTAGATCTTGTAATCTTAAGATTATACAAAAAAAATGACCGAATGGGCTACTGTAAAGCTAGCCGAGGCAGCTACATGAACAATGTGGTGTTTCATACATAAACCGCAATGATGAGGCTATCAAATAAAAAAAAAAATTTTTTAAAAAATACTCGCTTTTTTTATAGCGGTTTTAAAACGCAAATTTTACGTGGGCCACCCTATACCAGGGATTCCAGATATATTATTGCCTATTTTAAATGTTGTTTTTAAATTGTTAAAAATCAAAACGCATACTTCCTACAAAGTTACAATGATTTTTCTATTATTTTTGATTATTCCTATGGGAGCTATAAGATATAGTAGTCCGATCCGGCTCGTTCCGACATATGTACTACCTGCAGTAGAAAGAAAACTTTTGGAAAAGTTTCATCGTGATAGCTTTAAAACTGAGAGACTAGTTCGCATAGAAACGGACATTCGGACAGACGGACATGGCTAGATGGACTCGGCTATTGGTTCTGATCAAGAATATATATACAATACTTTATGTAGTCGGAAACGTCTCCTTCACTGCGTTGCAAACTTTTGACTGAAATTATAATTCCGTCTCCAAGGGTATAAAAGCTAGATTTTATTTTGCACTATCAAAATGTTCGTGGCCTTCTCAGCAAGCTAGCTAGTTTGCATGTAAACAGTGCTGCTTTCAATTCGAGCATTATTGCCTTCACAGAGACCTGGCTTAATTCTACCGTGTCCGATAATGAAATAGTGTCTAATAAATATTTTATTTAAAGGCGTGACCGCCCCATTCGACGATGTGATGGTGTCCTTATTGCAGTAAAATCCGACTTATCGTCCCATGCGTTGTCCATTGCTGACACGGACGATATTGAGTTTATTCCTGTAAAAGTATGCCTGCATAACTCCAACCTCTTTGTAACTTACTCGAATATTTCTCCATGTTCCGAAGCTTATCCCTTGGCCAAGTAAATTCCATATCCAAACAGAATGGGAGATTCCTAGACCTTATATTTGTATCTGACTTTTGCGATACCACTATAACGCGCTGTACTCCGCTGTCTATTCCTGAGGACCCCTATCATCCCACACTACAAATTATCATTAATAGTGTGGTTCAACTCCCAAATACTTCTGAAAAAGCGATTCGGACTCGATGCCTACGAAAAGTCAATTACTCGCTACTGTCGGCTTCCTTGACCCAAGTGGACTGGTCTATACTCTAAAATTTTTCGCTTGAAAATTCAGTATCAACCTTTTCCTTGTTCCTTCCATAATTCAAAAAACCTCTAACAGCCCACCGTGGTCATCAAAACACTTGGCTTACATAAAAAATTTAAAGACGAAACTGTATAAGAAGTTCGCAAAAACAGGGCTCCAAACTAATTTTTGCATATAAAGTGTAGCTAAATCCAATTATTTCCTGCATAATTCCGAATGCTATAACAGCTATCTGTTACGCTGCAAAAATGAATTCCGCAGTAATCACAAGCTATTTTACTCTTTTGTTAGCTCAAAGCGTAAGTCCAATATGTTTCCACCTTCTCTTCACCGTCATATGACCAGGAAATCAGTAATCTGTTTGCGGACTTTTTCCAGTTCACATATTCGCCTCAACCAAACATCCGGAAACGTCTCCTTCACTGCGTGATCTTCTGACTGAAATCCATATTTCCTTTGCAAGAGTATAAAGAGGTGGTGGCCAGCAGAGGCCGCGCGCACGACCAATAGGGAATTTCTCTGCCGCTGCGCTGTGCGCGTTTCGGCGCACACGTACGCTGTAAAGCAGAAAATCGTCACGCACACAGCCATCTTCGTGCTTGCAAGCTCTCACACAAACGCAACGCGTGCTTTTATTGTATGTGTGCTGCTTCCCAGCGGGAAAATTTCACTGGAAAATATGTTTTTTTCATTAGGTTTCTCCATAGAAGCGGAAGGGACAAAACCTCATTCACCCCTTACATTTCTTCCGTCTCTGGTTTCAAAATACACGGGGGTGACACAAAAAGTGAGGGGTAAATGAGGTTTCTATGTGGTTTTCCAAAGGAATTTACATTTTCCCTACACCGTCGCCTGCTAAAAGATACAGGATTTCCAAAATTTTCTGCTAAAAGGAAGAGGATTTCCAACACACAAAGAACCACCTTCTCACTTTCCCGGTGGGTTCTGCTGGCCACCACTGTTATAAAGATTCACAAAAAAATTCGGAAAAATAATCGACAAAAAATTATAGCTTCCATGTTTTTTGACATATGTATGACCTCCTACTTTTAAGAATAGCATTATTTTGATATTTCTGAATTTCGGATTTTATTTTATAAAAATCGGACGACTATATCATATAGCTGCCATAGGAACGATCGGAAAATTAATGGGAAATTAATTGGAAAGAAATTATAGCTCCGTTGGTTTTCGGTCTGATCTGCAAGGGTATATAAGCTTCGGCTGGCCGAAGCTAGCTTCCTTTCTGGTTTCATTTAAACACAGTTTTGGAAATTAATTCAAAACTTTAGACCAAGGAATCAAACAGAATCTAATTTCGGTTCTGGTTACAGTACTGCTCTGCTTATTCGGAAAACGATTATATTTTGGTATTGATGTTTTGGTTCCGGTTCTGGAAAGTGAGTTTTATTTATAACAAGAAAGGAAGCTAGCTTCGGCCAGCCGAAGCTTATATGTATACCCTTGCAGATCATTCCTATTAACTTACAAATCGCAAAAAAATTTCGTTTTATTTTGACATTATTATACCCGTTACTCGTAGAGTAAAAGGGTATATTGTATTCGTGCAAAAGTATGTAACAGCTAGAAGGAAGCGTTTCCAGCCCTAAAAGTATACATATTCTTGATCAGGGTCACTAGCCGAGTCGATATAGCTATGTTCGTCTTTCCGTCTTTCCGTCTTTCCGTCTGTCCGTATGTCGTATGAACGCTGAGATCTCGGAAACTACAAAAGCTAGAAGGCTGAGATTTCCCACACATATTCTTGGGCTTCCTACGCAGCGCAAGTTAATTCAAAAAGGTTCCACGCCCCCTCTAACGCCTACAATCGGCCACTAACGATTTTAAAATGTGTCTGACGCCCACACCTTTACAGATTTCCGAGAACTATAAATGCCATTTTGTTGTGTATATTTATACCTATCGAAACGTATAAGACATTTTTCAAAACGGACCATTCATTTAAAAGTTATTCGCAATCAAAAAAATGTTATATATCCATCTCCCTCGCACTCCCATTAGCTGAGTGACGGGTATTAGATAGTCGGGACAAAAACCCGACTATAGCGTTCTCTCTTGTTTTTTCTATCCTTCCCTATGGCAGGTATATAACATAGTCGTCCGGTTTTTGTTAAATTTAATTCGAAATTCGGAAATAATAAAAAGAAATCATATCCTAGAGTAAAAGAGAACACAATAAAAACCAACGGAGCTATAATTTGTTTCCAATTAATTTTCATTAATTTTTCGATCGTTTCTATGGCAGCTATATGATATAGTCGTCCGATTTTGATTTAGCTTAAAAACTGAGAGACTAGTTTACGTAGAAACAGACAGACGGACAGACGGACGGACAAACGGACATGGCTAGATCGACTCGTCTAGTGATGCTGATCAAGAATATATATACTTTATGGGGTCGGAAACGTCTCCTTCACTGCGTTGCAAACTTGTATTTATTTATTTATTAATTTCTTACTTATTTCCTGGTGCTACAAGGATTTCCTTATAATTTAATGCACTAGTCACATGAACAATATTAAGAACTATGCAAATACATATGTAGGACCCTACTTATATTAGAGTTTTACACTTATATCTAACATTTAGTACAATTTAATACAATTAACAATTGGAATAGACGGTTTAAATAATTGTTGAAAATTTAAAATTTAATTACTTTTGTTATTTTATAATAATTTTAATTTTAATTGGTACTTTGCGATTTTAAAAATGTAAATAATTTGTCCCTAAATTGCGTTGTGCTTTTAATTATTTTAAGACGTTGTGGCAACTGGTTCCACAACCGAATAGTGTGAATAAAAAATTGGCGATCCGAGGATGCTAGCTTATGATTAATGTTAATAATATTTCGGGTTCTTGTCGAGGTGCCAAATTTCAATTTTTCATATAAGTAACTGGGTTCATTGGTTTTTATACTTTTATGTAAAAGAATGCGATTTCTGGCATTACTCCATGATTTAAAATTAAAGCCATATATGCTATTGGCAAATGACGTGATGTGATCCCCTCGTTTAATATTGAATACGTATCTAGCTATGTTATTAAATGCAATGTTTAACTTGTGTTGCGAGGGACTGTCACAATGACCGAAAATCTCAATTCCGTAGCACAATGTTGGTAGGAGGTAAGATTTTGCTATAATGTCTTATGGATGTTGGTAAAAATTGTTGCGACAAATAAAGTTGCCTAAGTTGGCCATATGATCTCCCCACAGATTTGACAACATATGTGCTCCATGACAAATTGGAATTCATTGTAATGCCAAGATTAGCCACCTGTTCTATATAGAAGATCGGAGAATTACCATTACGTAAATTTGGGAGATTACGGATGCTTAAGGATTTTTTACTTATAACAATACACTTACATTTAGACGGATTAAGCGAGAGACCATTGTTTGTTGCCCACTTACTAACATTTGACAATTCAACGTTACATATATATACACATTCTAATATTCTTCCTATAGGACAGCTAACATACATTTGAACGTCGTCAGCATACAAGTGGACATTACAGTTAGACAATACAGTTGGTAAATCGTTTAGATACATTGAAAACAAAAGTGGACCTAACACAGAGCCTTGAGGCACGCCACGCTTTAGTCCAAGCGGTTCTGAACATCCAAATTCAGTAAAAACAGCTTGTATTCTGCCACTCAAGTATGATGATATGAGTTTAACAGCGGGTCCAGAGAAGTTGAAGAATTTTAAAAGTTTAGTACATAGAATTTCGTGGTTAACTGTGTCAAATGCTTTGCTGAAGTCCAATAATGTTAAAAATGTAATCTGGTTACTGTCGAGTTTCTGTCTGATGTTCTCGGTTATATCTAATATCGCAGTTGTACAGCTTCTAAATTTTCGAAAACCAGATTGGTTATTGCACATTAATGAATTTTGGCCTAAGAACAAATTAATCTGTTGTGCCATTAATTGTTCAAAAACCTTAGAAAGAAATGGCAAAATAGATATCGGTCTGTATTCATCATTGGCTTTGGGGACGGGAATAATTTTTGCCATTTTCCAGATATTAGGAAAACAGGCAGTCGTAAATGCAGTGTTGAACACATAAGTTATCTTGTCAATGATTTTTGGCAGGATTATTTTAATGAAGCTAGGGTGTATATTATCAAGCCCTACCGCATTCGACTTTACTTTAAGAACCGAATCTAAAACATCACAAGAAGAAACACACATAAAACTAAAGCTATTATCACAGATATTATTCACAATAATGTCAAGATAAGGGTTGGTCATAGTTTCAGGTACGTTTGATTGCACAAATTTTATATTCAGTTCATTGGGGTCTGCCGTTATATTGCTTTTGTTTTTGGACTTGCCAACACCCAAATTTTTTAACTCCTTCCATTTCTGCTTCATTGACATGGCAGTTTGAAGTTTTTGTGAATAGTAAGCACGCTTCGCATTAATGATTAAGGTGGTTACTACAGTTCGTAATGACTTAAATTCTTTATAGTAATCAGGGATTTTGTATCTTTTCCATCTTCTGTAAGCACTATCTCTTTGGCTTATCTTTAAAGCTATGGCATTATTAAACCAAGGATTTCCCGTGGCCTTAATAATTTTTTGTTTAAGGGGCACAAATCTCTCATACAACGACTCTATGCATTCAGTCAAAAAACCTATTTGGGCATTTACATCTGTTAAAATATGTATATAATTAAGATCGAGGGCATCTAAATGCTGGCTAAGTAGATCAATGTCAATTCTCCTAAAATCTCTGTAATTAATGGTGTTGTCAAGAAAAATAGGGTCAAATTCATATGTCAGATAGATTAAGTCATGCTTTGAAAAAGCTGGCACTAAGACTTGGTCATATAAAAGAGTCTTATTACGATCATTTACAAAGAAAACATCAAGAAGACTGTTAAGAGAATTGGAGAAATGTGTAGGTAAAGTAGGGTCACGGGAAACAGTCCAAGGCTCTCAATTTCTATGTTTAGATGCCGCTCAATAAGCAGATTACTATTAAAATCCCCGGTTATTAAAACGTTGTTATATTTACAGCATAACGACGCCACCACTTCAACAAAATCAGAATAGTCAACTGTTCGATTCGGTCGGTAAACACACCCGAGAAGCATATGGGAAGCGCTTCGACTCCCATTGACTTGTAAAAATAGGTATTCAACTGCACTTCCTGTTGGCTGTTTGCAAATTAGTTTTGTTTTAAGGTTTTTATTAATGTATATAGCGTTGAAGGGTTAGTGGCTGCTTAAATTCTCTTCGGTACGCACCAGCCCCGCGCAGTATTGCGGCTTTATTGCGCACGTGAATTTAATTACAATGACCGGGTCTGCGGTCGGATTTGGCCTTCTCGGTGATATGCGAAAGGCCTCTCGAATCCTCGGTGGCGGCGTGAGTTTCAGATTGAAACACTGTGAGTGAAATAGTGACTTTAAGTTTTCATTATCTTGGTAAGGCACACCATGGACTCTCAGGTCCGCTGCGATGGACTCGTTCGCTTGTGTTGCCACCCGCGCTTCAATCTCTCCAACCCGCCCTCCTAGAGTTTGTGCATCTTTGGTCTCGGCCTCTAGCTGCATCATCCTCTCCTTTAGTTTTTCCACCACTGCGACCTCCTTCTCCAGTTGGTGCACCCGTTGAGTGAGTTCTTCTATTTTTCCACTCATCACGTTAACTTTTTCATGCATTTCTTGTAAAATGCGATCCTCAGATTTTTGTATTAAGGCAGTTATCGTGGCAGTAATGTTAGCAGTCTGCTCAGCAAATTTCTGCTCTACCAACTCAATCAACGTAGGTAATACACTCTTACCTACGTTTTACCTACGTCATTTGGACGGTGTTTTTTAAGGTCCGTGGACGTATTTTCGCGCAAGCGTTTTGTTGCTGGAGCCATTTAAGTGTTTTTGTGAGTGCGTGTGCGTTTTTCGGATTCCGTTTTGCTTAGCTCGACGCTTGTTTTGTGTTTGCTTTGGCTGGTACTGGCAAATATAAATTTGCTTATTGCCAATGTATTTAATTGTTTTAGCAAAATTTACTGCACGGATGAAAACTACACAAAGTTTAAACGCCGCTTTTCAACAATTTTGGATTTTTTAGACGCGGAAATTTCTTAAAAACAAAGACTTTTTGGTGACTCTTTTTGTGTACGTGTGTCTAGTTCGTGTCTTGATACTACTTGCTTTTCTTCTGACTGAAATCATAATACCCTCTGCAAGGGTATAAAAATAACTTTAATGTATGAACATTAAAATTAATTTAGATTTTTTTGTATAAAATATGTAATATTTATGTATTTAAGGGATTATACTTAAAATTTTAATTTAATTTTTAATTTCTGCATATGAAAAAAAACGCGTTGAAAGGCGCCAAATATTCCTGATTTAAATCCCGTTCAGACAAAGAGAGTTTCTGCTACAGCGACATTTTCTTTCATAAGAAATACATCTGCTAAAAAAATAAAACGGGAAGAAGTCGCTACAGCAAAAAGTGGGAGGTCATACATATATTACAATGATGTTTTTTCATTCAGAATTTTGTAAGAATTTAGTAAATGAGTACCAAAACCGTACCGGTACCATCAATACAGTGATCGGTTTCGAATAAAATTTATGCGTTGGTATCGGTGGTACCGGTTTCGGTTCTCTATAAGGAATCGGATTTTTTTGGCTATTGGTTCCTGTTCCTGTTCCGGTTCTGGTTTTATTCCCAGATTAGGACTCATTTGAGTTATTTTGATGACACTATGCATATTTAGTGTCTATTTCATAGACAAATGTTTCGAAATTTAAAATTAATTTTTAAAATATGACCTTAAGTCCACTAAAAATCCTCAAACTTATGTTAAAAATCTCTTATAGAAACTATATAAGGGAAGACACGCCCATAAAAACACCCGCATAATGCAAATGCATACAAAAACAAGGGAGAACGTTATAGTCGGGTGCCCCGACTATCAGATACCCGTTACTCAGGTAAAGGGAGTGCGAGGGAGATGGAGATAGAAACTTTGATCACGCATAACTTTTTAACGAATTGTCTGATTTGAATAATTTCGATGGGTATTGATAAACACAATAAAACTGCATTTTTACTTTTCCGAAATATTTAAATTTTTAAAATGGTATATAAGCGAATGTGGGCGTTAGAGGGGGCGTGGCACCTTCTTGAAACAAACTTGCGCTGCGTAGGAACTCCAAGAATCTTCATGCCAAATACCAATCCTCTAGCTTTTATAGTTTCCGAGATCTCAGCGTTCATACGGACGGACAGACAGACAGACGGACAGACTGAAATGGCTATATCGACTCGGCTAGTGATCTTGATCAAGAATATATATACTTTATAGGGTTTGTAAAATTTAGTAAATCGAACGGAAAAAAATGGAAGGGATTGAGGCAACCAATGCTGTAAGTACTTTTAAAGCAAATATTAAGTCCTTGCTTCGTTGGAGTAGTTTATTTTAAGCTAGGCTTAACGTTGCATAACAACCATAAGTTTTGCCGTGTCTTTCGTTAATATTTCCTAATGTGGATTTTCACCAGTTTCCCTGGGATATCCGTATTTCCACGATTAAGCCACCCCCAACAAAATAATTTTTGCTTGAATGTGTATATTAAATTTATTGGGTTAGAGAATTGTTTTTTTTTTTTTGTTTTATTCGCCCTAGACTGATAGCTGTGTATTTCCATTTTTCGAGCGATTCTTTCAGTTTTTAATCCATTTAATTAAAATATATAGGTAGCAGGGGTGAATGCACTAAATGTAAAAGAGAAGCTGCAAAGAGGAGTATATACCCTAATTATGAAGAGAGGCAGATGCGAAGTGTGGCAATTTTTTTCACGAATAAAAACCGATGATGGCGAAGAATTGAACGACCTGGTAGCCTGTAAGACGTGTTTTTCAGTTTTTAAATTTACAGGAAGCACATCTAACCTGTATAAACACAAATTCTATGTAGCCAGTGCCACTAAATTTGAAAAAGGTTTAACTATTGATGTGAGTAAGGCAACTAAGGAAGAGGGTGTTGCTGTGATAACTGAATGGATTCTCAAGAACTGTCGTCCACTCAAAATTGTTGATGATTCCGGGATTAAAAACATTTTATCATTCCTCATCAACGTTGGAGCTAAATATGCTGCAAGTGTCGACTTGGATATGTTGGATATGTTGTTAATGAAAACGGCCAAAAGATCCGCCTTTATCGCCACAGAAACCAACCATGCCATTTTCATATTTAAATTCTAAGAATTCGCGGACCAAGGAGGAGAAGCACAAAATAGTGTAGTACAGAGTCAGAAAGGAATGGTCTTCCTTGGACCGCGACTAATTTCATTTTCAATTTTGTACTTATGACGTAATGTAAGAATTCGAATGGATTTGAATAAATTCGTCTGAGTTGTTCGTGTTCTTATTTACTCGATTCGTTGTACATCACTTTTTATGGTTCGACTGAGTTTTACGTCAGCACACTTATTTATTCAAGCCAGTTTCCCTACATATTCCACCTCATTCAACTCATTTTGAACATTGTCAATTCGAATACGTATTTTTTGTTATTCATGCAGATGACTAATACATACATATATTGGTCGAAAACCAAAATTTTAATAAGTTATCCATTTTTTAGCAATTTGAATAATTTTTTTTCCGAAACTAGACACTTTTTGATTCGGAAATTCTGGCAGCAGTGGTCCTGATCAAGAATATATATTTGGGTTTTTGGCATCAAAAAATTAACTAACTTTTTGATTTTTTCTATAAAAACTGGTTTGATGGATTTAATTCAATCTTGTACATTATTAAGTGTCATTTAAATAACATCTACTAATTTTTATAGCCGATACTATAGGCTAATATTGGGTGGGCAAGAAAGTCATGTCGGTTTTTTTAGTAATCGGTTTTAATCTAATTTATTTACGACTAATCGAGCACCAGGGTCACACTTTTTAGTATCGTTTTAAAGCTTATTGTCTTAGGTACTATCGATGAAAATTTGGTAATTATTCGATAACATTTGTGGAAGCTATAGCAAATTAAACATGGAGGATCAAAGTGAGCATTTTCGGCATATTTTGCTTTTTTATTTCCGAAAAGGAAAAAAAAGCGGTCGAAGCTCGCGAAAAATTGTGCGAAGTGTATGGTAAAGATGCCATGAGTGATCGCAAATATCAGCGCTGGTTTGCTAAATTCAGGCTTGGAGATTTTGGAGTTAAAGACGCCCCACGTTCTGGTCGACCATCGGCCGTTTTTGACGAACAAATTCGGGCTTTGCTGGATGAAAACCGGCGTTATTCTACGCGGGAGATGTCAGAGAAGCTCAGTGTGTCGCATACAACGGTTGAAAACCATTTGAAGAAACTTGGCTACGTAAACAAGCTCGATATTTGGGTTCCGCATAACCTAAAGGAAATTCACCTAACTAAGCGTATCAATATCTGCTGCAACGGATTAAAAACGATCCTTTTTTGAAGCGGATCATTACTGGCGACGAAAAGTGGGTTGTTTACAATAATGTCGAACGAAAGAGATCATGGAGCAAGAAAGATGAGCCAGCCGAAGCCACATCCAAGGCCGATATCCATCAGAGGAAAGTTATGCTGTCTGTTTGGTGGAATTGGAAGGGTGTAGTGGACTTTGAGCTGCTGGGACGGAATGAAACCATCAATTCAGATGTGTACTGTCGCCAGCTATCCAATTTGGCGGAAAAAATTAAAGAAAAGGAGCCGGCACTAGCTAATCGCAAGGGTATAGTCTTTCACCATGACAACGCTAGACCCCACACAACTTTGGTCACTCGGCAAAAATTAACGGAGCTGAATTGGGAAGTGCTACCACATCCACCTTATAGTCCGGACTTAGCATCTTCAGATTACCATTTGTTTCGCTCTCTTCAAAACTCTTTGAATGGTAAAACTTTGATTCAGATGAGGCTGTCGAAAACCACTTGTCTCGATTCTTTGCTGGAAAAGACCAAAAGTTCTTCGAGCGCGAAATTATGCAGCTGCCCGAGAGATGGTCATTAGTGGTCGAACAAAACGGCCAATACATAATTGATTAATTATAAGTCCTGATATAAATAAATCATCTTTGAAAATATTGAAAAAAAACGACATGACTTTCTAGCCAATCCAATATATCGATGGCTAAGCGATTGTTGGAACACTATTAAAACAAGAAAGGAAGCTAGCTTCGGCCAGGCGAAGCTTATATACCCTTGCAGATCAGACCGACCAACGGAGCTATAATTTCTTTCCAATTAATTTCCCATTAATTTTCCGATCGTTCCTATGGCAGCTATATGATATAGTCGTCCGATTTCGATAAAAAAAATTTTCGAAATTCAGAAATATCTAAAAACTAATATTCCCAAGATTAGAAGGTAATACTTCAAAAGACACCGAAGCTAGAATTTTTTTAACGTTTTTTTTCCGATCCTTCCTATGGGAGCTATAGGATATAGTTGTCCGATCCGGTCGGTTCCGACTTATATACTACCTGCAATAGTAAGAAGACTTTTGGGAAAGTTTCATCCCGATAGCTTAAAAACTGAGAGACTAGTTTGCGTAGAAACAGACAAACGGACAGACGGACATGGCTAGATCGACTCGTCTAGTGATGCTGATCAAGAATATATATACTTTATGGGGTCGGAAACGTCTCCTTCACTGCGTTGCAAACTTCTGACTGAAATCATAATACCCTCTGCAATGGTATAAAAAGACGTTTTGCGATGATCACTGTATCTCCGCCAAAAATGATCGGTTTTCCATTCTCCTTTTGTAACTATAAATATTTTTTGTAACCCTTTAAAATGGAAAATTTCTTTTTTGTAGAAACATTTTACTAATACTAATTTTAATCTAACTTCTAAAGTTTTTGTCCGTTTGACTTAAAACTTTTATTGTATAATCTTAATAAGTTAATACCTATTTCTTAAAGATATTCCTATAACTGAAAATGGCGGATTTTTTAAAAGTACAACTCTGAAAACTTTATTTTTAAAATGGTTACATATTTAAAAGAGTGGATCCATTTCCTGTCGAGTTAGGGTACGAAATCCGTACCCAAAACCGTCGACTGTTTTTGTGACACCCCAGAATAATTTTAATAGGATTCAGAAGTTAAACTAGGTATAGTTGTAATCGAAAACAAGAGAGAACACTATAGTCAGTTTGGTGTCTATGGTGGTGACTATCTAATACCCGTCACTCAGCTAAAGGGAATGCGAGGGAGATGGATATATAACATTTTTTTGATTGCGAATAACTTTTTAATGAATGGTCCGATTTGAAAAATGTCTTCTACATTTCGAAAGGTATAAATATACACAACAAAATTGGTGTGGTGTGGGCGCCAGACACACTTTAAAATCGTTAGTGGGCGATTATGGGCGTTAGCACCTTTTTCAAACAAACTTGCGCTGCGTAGGAACTACTAGAATATGCATGCGAAATGACAATCTTCTAGCTTTTACAGTTTCCGAGATCTCAGCGTTCATACAGACGTACAGACAGACAGACGGACAGACGGACATGGCTATATCGACTCGGCTAGTGATCAAGAATATATATACTTTATGGGGTCGGAAACGCTTCCTTCTACCTGTTACATACTTTTGCACGAATACAATATACCCTATTACTCTACGAGTAACGGGTATAAATATTTTAATGTTAATAACATACTATAGCGTATCTGGTGGTCCAATGATTAAGACTTCCCAGCGAAAAATATCATTTTCATCAATTAAACCAGCGGAGAATCCTTCCACAGGATTCTTGTTTAGTTCTGAAACGAAAAAAGTATAAATATATTTGGTATAGTCCAATAAATAATTATAAATGTGCAATAGCATTTCATTCTGATTGTTTCATAAAGTTGTTCATGCATTATCAAATTTTATTGTTTTTTTGTTGTATTGAAGGTAAAAGTCATCTAAAACGTAATTACTGCGATTGGTTTGGATGAGAAAGCATGGTTAGTTTAGCATTTATAATTTTAACCTCAATTAGGAACAACTTCATCTAGCTGTTTAACGTTAAACTTATTTAAAATTATCTTCACTTAGTAGTCTAGTCTTATACCTATTTAGGTACAAGAAAATTGTCTACAATTTTTAGTGTGTTCTGCCGATAAATCACACATTTTTAAATGGAAAGATCTATAACACCAGTTTACAAAAAAACAAGAGAGAACATAGCGATGGTCGCTACTCAGCTAAAGGGAGTGCTAGGGAGATATAAAATTTTGATCGCGAAACACTTTTTAACGAATAATCCGATTTGAAAAATTTCTTCTACATTTCGATAGGCTTTGATAAACACAATAAAATTGCATTTTTACTCTTTCCGAAATCTTTAAAGGTGTGGGAGCCAGACACCTATTAAAATCGTTTAAAGCGATTGTGGGCGTTAGAGGGGGCGTGGCACGCGGCTGAAATAAACTTGTGTTGCGTAGGAAGCCCAAGAATATGTGTGGGTAATCCCAACTTTCTAGCTTTTGTAGTTTCGGAGATCTCAGCGTGTATACGGACAGACCGACAGACCCTGATCAGGAATATATATAGTTTATAGGGTCGGAAACGTTTTCTTCTCCCTGTTAAATACTTTTTCACGACTACAATATACCCTTTTACTCTATGAGTAACGGGTATAACAGACAACACTATTTAAGGTTTTAATTACACTATTTACATATAAAATTGACCTCGATGGATGCGATAAATTTGAATTTGTTACGAATTCCCAAATTAAACTGCGTTCTCCAAAAAGTTTCGACTGTTGGCACTACATAAAATGCTTTTAAATGGACACAAACATTTTTTTCTCAAAGGCGAATCCAAAAGTTTTCTCACAAATGCGCAGTTAAAATTCAAATACCGCGTACCACGCACTTATATATCGATATGTTGGTCACACTTATACACGATTGTGAAATATCTCGCAATCACATTGTTGACAATCGTAAAAATTTCTTTAAAGTGCATTGCATGCATTTTTTAACTTTTTACAAAAATGAGTGAGGGGCGAAATCGATTAAGCAGTGCCGAATATCGCAAGCAAGCCGCAAAAAGAAAAGTTAAAGAAAACGGGGTTATAGCAAAAACCAAAAAGCTCTCCTTGTATTTCACGCTTCGCGTAAGTCAAAGTGATGCGGGAAGTTCGACCGTTCCTGAAACATGCAGGTACATTATTTTGAATTCCATGAATTTTTGTTCCCTATAATTTATTATTTTTTTAATTTTACTCATCATAATTCTTTCAAGTTGATACTTCTAGTTTCTAAATTTTCTGTATTTTTGTAAAAAAAACAAGAGAGAACGCTATAGTCAGGTGCCCCGACAATCAGATACCCGTTACTCAGGTAAAGGGAGTGCGAGGGAGATGGAGATAGAAACTTTGAACACGCATAACTTTTTAACGAAAGGTCCGATTTGAAAAATTTCTTCTACATTTCGATAGGTATTGATAAACACAACAAAACTGCATTTTTACTTTTCCGAAATATTGAAATTTTTAAAATCGTGGCACCTTTTTTAAACAAACTTGCGCTGCGTAGGAACTCCTAGAATCTGCATGCAAAATGCCAATCTTCTAGCTTTTATAGTTTCCGAGATCTCAGCGTTCATACGGACAGCCAGACAGACAGACGGACAGACAGACGGACAGACGGACATGGCTAGATCGACTCGGCTAGTGATCCTGATCAAGAATATATATACTTTATAGGGTCGGAAACGCTTCCTTCTCCCTGTTACATACTTTTGCACGAATACAATATACCCTTTTACTCTACGAGTAACGGGTATAAAAATTTGTACGCAGACTAAAAAGTAAATAATGCTAAACATGACTAACACCAACAAATCAAGCAGTATCCAAATTGGTAACAGTACCAGGCGCCCAGTTGCACCCACGGCTGGTAATAAGTACTGATTAGCATATTCTACAGAGTCAAGACCCGCCAAGCGGTCAGCATATTCTACAGAGTCAAGACCCGCCAAGCGGTCAGCACATTCTGCAGTGTCAGCCGATCCAACTACGCTAACCGCTAACATAATCAAAACATACTGACCTACTCCAGAATACAACCCATTCCACTATTCTATACATCCAGAATACAACCCATTCCACTATTCTTTACACTTAATTTCCGCATCTCCAATTAGTATAAAAGCATGTACCAACTTTTCAATAAATCAGTTATCAACCCATCTTATATTGTCAACAAAGCCAAAGAATTCAAGCGATTTTGTCCAATAGTTGATCTCAAATAATTATTAACTCGTTTTAAACAAGAAAACAATCTCTCACCGCTGCAGTTTGTGATAGCCATGGAAAGGAAAATTCTGTAAGCAATGTCGATATTTGGAAAAACTTCGACAAGATCTTTACATCTGAAAAAGTTTAAAGTTTCAGTAGGTGTGGGTGTGTTCAACTCCAGATCACACTCCAGATATGCTTTAAAATGAATCAATTCCTCAACTAAACAACTTTCCAAATCTTCATTGAATGCTTCTTGTAAATCTTTTGCTTTTTCACGGATTTCCGCATTATTCATGTTTCTCAAATCAATCAAAACCGAGAACTTTTCGCAAACTTCTTTATATTTTTGGCACCTTTCACGTAATTCAAATAATAAATTGTCAAAAATTACATTGTACGTGTTGACTCTAAAGTCATATTTTCCAAGCAATGTTACCTCCTCTTTTTTTGTTTTATCGCCATTAATTTTCCGACGTTTTACCCTGCCTTGAAGTGTTTTATATTCTTGCTTACCAAAAAACATCACGTGCATCACTCGCAACTTTCATAAGACTTTGACTTCATTCAGGTTGGTAAGCGTGGATTGTAATTTTTTGCTCACAGCATTGAATTTTGAAAGTAAAAAACTCCACAAAGATTGCGTAAAAGCTGTTTCAAGTAATTCGAAACGAATCCTAATACCTTTGGCTTCACTTCGTGTAACAGCTTTTTGTGAAAGATCGTTTTCTATGTAATACAAAGGTTGAAGTATTTCAGAATAATACTGATCGAGAGTGCGAACGGCATCGTTGCAAGTGGACCAACGTGTTAATGAAAGAGATTTCACAGTAATTTTCTCAGATTTTTTGCAGAAATATTGGAGAATATCCCAATGACTCGTATATGCTGAGAAAAAGTTATAAACATTTTGAAGATCATTAAAAAAAGCAGCAGCTGATGAACTTTTTCCAGTAAAATATTAAAGATGATTTATTTATATCACGACTTATAATTAATCAATTATGTATTGGTTGTTTTGTTCGACCACTAATGACCATCTCTCGGGCAGCTGCATAATTCCGCGCTCGAAGAAATTTTGGTCTTTTCCAGCAAAGAATCGAGACAAGTGGTTTTCGACAGCCTCATCTGAATCAAAGTTTTTACCATTCAAAGAGTTTTGAAGAGAGCGAAACAAATGGTAATCTGAAGGTGCTAAGTCCGGACTATAAGGTGGATGTGGTAGCACTTCCCAATTCAGCTCCGTTAATTTTTGCCGAGTGACTGAAGTTGTGTGGGGCCTAGCGTTGTCATGGTGAAAGACTATACCCTTGCGATTAGCTAGTGCCGGCTCCTTTTCTTTAATTTTTTACCGCCAAATTGGATAGCTGGCGACAGTACACATCTGAATTGATGGTTTCATTCCGTCCCAGCAGCTCAAAGTCCACTACACCCTTCCAATTCCACCAAACAGACAGCATAACTTTCCTCTGATGGATATCGGCCTTGGATGTGGCTTCGGCTGGCTCATCTTTCTTGCTCCATGATCTCTTTCGTTCGACATTATTGTAAACAACTCACTTTTCGTCGACAGTAATGATCCGCTTCAACAAAGGATCGTTTTTAATCCGTTGCAGCAGAGAATGGCAGATATTGATACGCTTAGTTAGGTGAATTTCCTTTAGGTTATGCGGAACCAAAACATCGAGCTTGTTTACGTAGCCAAGTTTCTTCAAATGGTTTTCAACCGTTGTATGCGACACACTGAGCTTCTCTGACATCTCCCGCGTAGAATAACGCCGGTTTTCATCCAGCAAAGCCTGAATTTGTTCGTCAAAAACGGCCGATGGTCGACCAGAACGTGGGGCGTCTTTAACTCCAAAATCTCCAAGAATGAATTTGGAAATCAGCGCTGACATTGGCGATCACTCATGGCATCTTTACCATACACTTCGCACAATTTTTCGCGAGCTTCGACCGCTTTTTTTCCTTTTCGGAATTAAAAAAGCAAAATATGCTGAAAATGCTCACTTTGATCCTTCGTGTTTAATTTGCTATAGCTTCCACAAATGTTATCGAATAATTACCAAATTTTCATCGATAGTACCTAAGACAATAAGCTTTAAAACGATAATAAAAAGTGTGACCCTGGTGCTCGATTAGTCGTAAATAAATTAGATTAAAAACGATTACTAAAAAAACGACATGACTTTCTTGCCAACCCAATAGATTATAGGATTGACTGTTTTCAGTAAGGAATTGGGAGCGGATGGTGGATTAACGGGCGAAGTCAAGTAAAGAGCCGGATTTTTGATATTTTTTATAAAGCCTGGTTTTTTTGTTTTTTAGGTACGAGAGATGTATTTGAAAACCACGGGGCTTGGAAGAAGGGGATATATCCAGTGTAGGGACAAAAGTTTCCAAGGCTGGATAAATGGAGTTGTAAAATTGTAGGACGGCGGAGTCCATATCTTGGATTTCTAATTTCTATTACCAGTCAATTCTGGAAAGGGGGCTAGTGCAGTCGATTTATAAGATTTGTTTAAAAGCTCAACAGATATAGATAGAGTGGGGTTATAAGGATCTTTAGGAAGGGAAATTGCATTGACTCTAGAAATCCAAGATATGGACTCCGCCGTCCTACAATTTTACAACTCCATTTATCCAGCCTTGGAAACTTTTGTCCCTACACTGGATATATCCCCTTCTTCCAAGCCCCGTGGTTTTCAAATACATCTCTCGTACCCAAAAACAAAAAAATCAAAAATCCGGCTCTTTACTTGACTTCGCCCGTTAATCCACCATCCGCTCCAATTCCTTACTGAAAACAGTCAATCCTATAATCTATTGGGTTGGCAAGAAAGTCATGTCGTTTTTAGTAATCGTTTTTAATCTAATTTATTTACGACTAATCGAGCACCAGGGTCACACTTTTTATTATCGTTTTAAAGCTTATTGTCTTAGGTACTATCGATGAAAATTTGGTAATTATTCGATAACATTTGTGGAAGCTATAGCAAATTAAACATGGAGGATCAAAGTGAGCATTTTCGCATATTTTGCTTTTTTATTTCCGAAAAGGAAAAAAAGCGGTCGAAGCTCGCGAAAAATTGTGCGAAGTGTATGGTAAAGATGCCATGAGTGATCGCCAATGTCAGCGCTGGTTTGCCAAATTCAGGCTTGGAGATTTTGGAGTTAAGGACGCCCCACGTTTCTGGTCTACCATCGGCCGTTTTTGACGAACAAATTCGGGCTTTGCTGGATGAAAACCGGCGTTATTCAACGCGGGAGATGTCAGAGAAGCTCAGTGTGTCGCATACAACGGTTGAAAACCATTTGAAGAAACTTGGCTACGTAAACAAGCTCGATGTTTGGGTTCCGCATAATTTAAAGGAAATTCACCTAACTAAGCGTATCAATATCTGCCATTCTCTGCTGCAACGGATTAAAAACGATCCTTTTTGAAGCGGATCATTACTGGCGACGAAAAGTGGTTTGTTTACAATAATGTCCAACGAAAAAGATCATGGAGCAAGAAAGATGAGCCAGCCCAAGCCATATCCAAGGCCGATATCCATCAGAGGAAAGTTATGATGTCTGTTTGGTGGAATTGGAAGGGTGTAGTGCACTTTGAGCTGCTGGGACGGAATGAAACCATCAATTCAGAAGTGTACTGTCGCCAGCTATCCAATTTGGCGGAAAAAAATTAAGAAAAGGTGCCGGCTTAGCTAATCGCAAGGGTATAGTCTTTCACAATGACAACGCTAGAACAACTGCTCGAGTAACCCGGAGCTAATTGCTTTCCCTCCATAATTTCAGGTACCATTTGTTTTCGCTCTCTTCAGAACTCACGAATGTCAAAACTTTGTGATTCAATTATCAGCGCGTCTCGATTCTTTGCTGGGAAAGTTCTTCGAGCGAAATACAGAAGATGGTCGGGTTTCATAACCAATACCTGTGATTAATTATAAGTCGTGATAATAAATCATCTTTAATAATCACTGGAAAAAAGTTCATCAGCTGCTGCTGCAATAGTCTTCAAAATGTTTATAACTTTTTCTCAGCATATACGAGTCATTGGGTCTCACAACAAGAAATCTGAAAATGAGAATCTCTTTTCATACGTTGGTCCACTGCAACATTTCGATGCACTTTCTCGATCAACCTTGATACCAACTTCAACCTTTGTATTACATAGAAAACGATCTTTCCTAAAAAGCTGTTGCAAGTGAAGCCAAGGTATTAGAGACTAGATTTCGAATTGCTGAACGCTTTTTTTACGCAATCTTTGTGGGTTTACTTTCAAAATTCAATGCTGTGAGCAAAATTACAATCCACGCTGAAAGTTGCAGTGATGCACGTGATGTTTTATTTAGCTAGAATACAAAACACTTCAGAACGAGAATAAAACGTCGGAAAATTAATGGCGACAAAAATTGTAAATATGACTTTAAATCCAACACGCGTGCAATGTAATTTTTGACAATTTATTATTTGATTACCACGTGAGAATTGTAAAAATATAAAAAGAAGTTTAGTTGTTGATTTGAAGAAACATGAATGAAATCATGAAAAAAAGCAAAAGGTACAAGAAACATTCAATGAAGATTTGGAAAGTTGTTTAGTTAGAGGAATTGATTCATTTAAAGCATATCTGGAATGATCTAGGTGAACACCCACACCCTGCTGAAACGCGATGGGTTTCCATCGACATTGCTGCATTTTCTTTTCCATGGCTATCAAAACTGGTGAGAGATTGTTTTCTTGTTTAAAACGAGTTAATAGTATTTGAGATCAACTGGTAGTTTTCGTCAAACCCAGATGCTGGCACCTTGTTGGCAATACTGTAGGTTGATGAAAGTTGGTACATCTGCCTGTGGAGATGCGAAGTAGGGTGGAATGAGACTATGAACCAGTATAGGAAAAGTAGTGGAATGGAGTTGTATTCTGGAGTGAACTGATTATGTTAGCGGTTAGCATGGGACGTTCTGGGCAAGACACTACGAGATGTTGTGACCGCTTGACTCTGTAGGCAGGTGACACTCTGTAGAATATGCTAATCAGTACTGTACCAGCCGTGGATACAACTGGGCGCCTGGTACTGTTGCCAATTTGGATACTGCTGATTTGTTGGTGTTAGTCATGTTTATTATTTTTTTTTGAATCTGCGTACACATTTTATACCCGTTACTCGTGGAGTAAAAGGGTATATTGTATTCGTGCAAAAGTATGTAACAGGGAGAAGGAACGTTTCCGACCCTATAAAGTATATATATTCTTGATCAGGGTCACCAGCCGAGTCGATATAGCCATGTCCGTCTGTCCGTCTGTCCGTCTGTCTGTCTGTCCGTCTGTCCGTCTGTCTGTCCGTATGAACGCTGAGATCTCGGAAACTGTAAAGCTAGAGGATTGGTATTTGGCATGAAGATTCTTGGAGTTCCTACGCAGCGCAAGTTTGTTTCAAGAAGGTGCCACGCCCCCTCTAACGCCCACAATCGCTTATATAAGATTTTAAAAATTTAAATATTTCGGAAAAGTAAAAATGCAGTTTTGTTGTGTTTATTAAT
>JBAMCF010000518.1:0-30266 GCA_037075285.1 Drosophila lutescens | reverse complement strand
TTATACCCGTTACTCGTAGAGTAAAAGGGTATATTGTATTCGTGCAAAAGTATGTAACAGGGAGAAGGAAGCGTTTCCGACCCCATAAAGTATATATATTCTTGATCAGGATCACTAGCCGAGTCGATCTAGCCATGTCCGTCTGTCCGTCTGTCCGTCTGTCTGTCTGTCTGTCTGTCTGTCTGTCTGTCTGTCTGTCCGTCTGTCCGTATGAACGCTGAGATCTCGGAAACTATAAAAGCTAGAAGATTGGTATTTGGCATGAAGATTCTTGGAGTTCCTACGCAGCGCAAGTTTGTTTCAAAAGGGTGCCACGCCTCCTCTAACGCCCACAATCGCTTATATACGATTTTAAAAATTTCAATATTTCGGAAAAGTAAAAATGCAGTTTTATTGTGTTTATCAATACCTATCGAAATGTAGAAGAAATTTTTCAAATCGGACCATTCGTTAAAAAGTTATGCGTGTTCAAAGTTTCTATCTCCATCTCCCTCGCACTCCCTTTACCTGAGTAACGGGTATCTGATTGTCGGGGCACCCGACTATAGCGTTCTCTCTTGTTTTAATTTACTGCGTTGCACTGCACTGTTGACAAATTGTGTCGTAAAGTTTGGACAATCAGCTGATCGTAAAACTGGTTTTCGCTGGAATATTTCAAAATCCATTTTTTGATTTTTAGCCTATGGCAGCGACCACTGTGCAATGCAAGAAAGACGTTTGTATTGTAACTTTATTAAGCAATACTAATTTTATATAACCTTCCACATGCATCGTATGGCTTTTGCCTTTATTGTGAATAGCTAAATAATAATGATAGTATTAATTTTGGCATTCTTAAATTGATAAACAATAAATAAATTTGAAAATCAAAACTATATTTTGTCCCAGACCGATTTTTCGTTTTATGGCTAAAACTCATTGGGATTTATTACTGTCAATATTTTATTTTAAGGTTTACCATGCTTGTATTGCATTGTGTACTTGCTTGAAATGTTAATAGTTAAAGTGGAAAATATTTAAACATAACTTTTAGCATAACTTTTTCTAGCAACACATATTGCTAATTTTGCAAGTTCTGAACGATCTCCAGACGGTTACATAATTCTTGACCGACTCGATGGCTGTTAATGGCCGATTTTTAAAGTGTTGGCCATGCTGTGAGCCGAAGAAAACAACTGATGCCTGGTAAAAACCGCATAATTGAGCGCAGTCAAAGCGCCGTGACTCACATAAACGAGAGATCGTTGCCGCAGCAGATATTTTACTGCTCTCTGGCGCAGCTAAAATACGTTAAAAATCAAATCAAAACGCGGCAAGTGAAAGTTACTGGAAGTGGCAGCGGCATTTTTTTGTGAACGTGCTCGGGTATAGGTAAACAAGACGAAGAAAAGAATCGATGTGAAAACTGATCGCACACAAAACATCGAGCTCACATAAGGGCTCTTACATAAGGCGAAGTTAGCTGAACGCCTAATTGAGGAAAAAACTAATTTTGAAGTCAAGCATTGCTTGTTTGCTAACTTCGTTCTGATAGTAGCTGCCAATAAGAAATTACGAATTTATTTTAGAAATATTAAAGTTAAGTAAAATATAACATAATAAAATATAGTCTTTCGTTTCTTTTTAATGAAGCACTGAAGTTGATCAGATGAACATGGATAGATCGACTTGTCTAGTGATGCTGCCGAAGAATATATATAATACAGTGAAAATTTTTGACTTAAATCAAATATGCAGGGAAGAATAGTAGAAATATTTGAAATTGAATAAAGGAAACTCCTACAATAGATTAAGTGGAACTATTCTTCAACAATACATAATTATAATTATTTAACAAAGAAAATCCAAATGTCATTGTGATTTTTCTTTAGTTAGCAACAATATAATAATAATATTCTTGGAATATATCAAAAAACATCTGCAAAGCTTATGGAAAATTCGCAACTCACCGCCGCGTGCCTCCGAGTGTTCCTCCTTCTCCTTCTCCACTTGGTAGTCCACTTGGTTCTTAAAGAACTTGAGCCTCTGAGTCACGTTGACATCCTGCACATCCAGAGCGCCATCCAGGTAGCTAAAGACGTTCTTCTGGAAGCAGGAGACGTCCGGCTGCAAATAGCAATCCCGTACGAGGCCGTCCCAGAGCTCGTTTCCACTGGTGAATCGCCGGGCTAGGCGAAGGAGCAGGGAATCACCGGGGGCCGCTTCATTCATCTGCTTCCTGACCGGAATATCGGTGGCATTCACCACGGGCTGCCACTCTTCTTCCGGCGGCAGTTCCGTCGTCGTCAACTCCGCTGGGGATTCCGTCGGCGGCTCGGTCCCCGCGCCCTGCTCCTCGACAGCCTCCGTTTCCATTTCGAGGTGGCTCAACGGAGTGGTGGAGAGGTGGCGTCCAAGACGACCATTCCGAGCCGATCCATCCGCCTTGGCGGCCGAGTTTATTAGGCAGATCAAGAGGAGGAAAATCAGGTGGCCACTCTTTGGCCTGGCCATGCTCACTGGGTGGCAGTCGCTGCGATTTGGAGTGCGACTGCAGGTGCGATTTCTACTCGAGGATGTCCACTGTCGCTGGCTCTCACCTGAGCCCCAATTATGGGGCAAATGACTGTGTGTGTTGGGCATTTTCAGCGTTTTTGTTTTCAGTTTCGTTTTCGGCTTCGGTTTCTCTCGGCTAGTTAGCACTGCTGACGGCCGATTCACACCTTGAACCTGCAATTGCAACGGCAATTGCACCTTGGCCCTGCAATTTAACTGTAACCCAGCTGTTTATTTAGCTGATTTCGCCGGGACTACGTGTTCGGAAACGGGAACTCAGGCGTTTGGCGGACACAATGGCCGGCTTTATTGGCGAAATCGTTAGCCAATTGACAAATCAATTTATGAGGCACTTGGCTTAGCACGCAAACACAATTTCATTGATTGTCGGTCGATTTTCGTGGCAGCTCGGTTCTTTTTGTTGGTTTTAATGTACTTTCTTCGTTGTGTTTGTTTTGGGCTCGTTTGTTTGGAATTTCGCTGCCGCATTTAGCGCGTTTTCTATTTGCTCTAGTCGGTTATCTAGCTACCTGCAATTACTTCATCGCGTCACACCTACGGCCTAACGGTTTCGTATCGGGAAGCGAGTAACTTGTAACTTGTATCTCGCCGACATGAAAATCACCTGTTGGCGCGTTTCGCGTGCGCATGCGTGCGCGTCTGGTTAACAACTGAGCGTGTTGTGGCCCAAACAGTTGGCCAAGATCATGGCCAGGCCTAAAGCAGACCGGTCGTTCTCTCGCTTTTTCTCTCCAGCGCTTCGTTCAGTTGTCGTTGACTTTTTGCACTGCAATATTGGTTGTATCTTGTATCTGGTTTCTGGTATCTCCTGCATTCACACGTAGCTCTTTCAAGATTCTTCCGCCGCGCAAAACCTTAACTGTAGTTTTCTGCCGCGGCTGAAAGTTGTTTGGTCTACGCTCGCTGCTCTATGTTTGTTTATACATTTTCCAGTTAGTTGAGATTATTTCGAGTGCAGTTTGTCTGCTGGCTTCACGTTAATTTTCCTTGTAGTTTTTGCGCCGCTCTTCCTTAGTCGGCGCTTTTCACGGCCATTTGGTGTCCAATGAACGGGTTTTCCTACAACGACAAAGTACATATATAAAGCGATGTTTATTATGTTTTGATGGCGCCAATATGGTTACTCAGTCTTTGCTTTTTCCGGCAACTCAAATTCGAGATAAAAGAGAAAATGGGTCAAGAGTCGGGTGGCTCTCTTCGATAATAAGATAAAAGTTTATTATACCCGTTACTCGTAGAGTAAAAGGGTATATTGTATTCGTGCAAAAGTATGTAACAGCTAGAAGGAAGCGTTTCCGACCCCATAAAGTATATATATTCTTGATCAGGATCACTAGCCGAGTCGATCTAGCCATGTCCGTCTGTCCGTCTGTCTGTCCGTCTGTCTGTCCGTCTGTCTGTCCGTCTGTCTGTCCGTCTGTCTGTCTGTCTGTATGAACGCTGAGATCTCGGAAACTATAAAAGCTAGAAGATTGGCATTTTGCCTGCAGATTCTAGGAGTTCCTACGCAGCGCAAGTTTGTTTCAAAAAGGTGCCACGCCCCCTCTAACGCCCACAATCGCTTATATACGATTTTAAAAATTTCAATATTTCGGAAAAGTAAAAATGCAGTTTTATTGTGTTTATCAATACCTATCGAAATGTAGAAGAAATTTTTCAAATCGGACCATTCGTTAAAAAGTTATGCGTGTTCAAAGTTTCTATCTCCATCTCCCTCGCACACCCTTTACCTGAGTAACGGGTATTTGATTGTCGGGGCACCCGACTATAGCGTTCTCTCTTGTTTTTTAATATAATTTTTAATAATATTTTGTGATTCGCATATGTTTCAAATAGGACTAACACATTTACCTACTATTAATATGACCTACAGTGGCGAAAAAATAATAGCACCACTTCGTCACAGGAACTTAAGTTTAAACAAATATGTGGAAAATAGGGATTTTGATATAAGAAAAGTTTTTTATTATCTTCTTTAGTATTCCAGCTATTTGAAAAAATTGATACGGATATCGAAATTATTGTTTACGTATAATTTTTTCATATTGTAAGAAGAAAAGTCAAAAAAAGACCGAAAAAAAAGTAGCACCACTTCCGTTTTCTATGTACGTTATATATAATATATATATATAATATATATAATATATAATATATATGAACACTATTCTTGATTTGTGATAGAAATTTATTCGACCTTCAAAGTATCTGTAACAAATGTCGATTACTCTAGGATAAAAATATGATATAAATTGGTTTACTTCATTTATAAATATTTTTAAGGGTAAAATGCTTTTTTAAACATTTAAGAGTCAAAAGAAACGTGGTTTATGTAAAAAATCAAGTCGCTCGATAAGTTTATCATAAAATGTGCACTTTTGTACAAAATTTTATTTTTAATCTACAACTTTTTGTTTTATTTTAAATGGGTCACCAATTGACCTAAAAAAACGAATTTTTTAAAAAGTAATACTCGTCGAAGTGTACCTTTTATTCACAACGATTGGATTGAGAACAGAATTGAAAAGCCTTTCCTGGGGACAAAAGAAAGCAATCAAGCTGTCAAATAAAATCGCCATTAACTGAACCACTTCCGATGAGCTACAAAAGATGTGTGGTGGCATACATATGACGTATGCTATTCATCTTTTGTTGTTCGGGGGCCATTGAAAGTGCTTCAGGTAATATTCCATCTTTGATCAAGATATCAATCTCGGTGCTTGCACTTTGACCCTATTATTGCTCCTTTATTCTGGCTCTGAACTTAATTGGCACAAGTCTGAGACCTCTGTGGCATTCTAATTAGCTGAAAATTGTGGCTAATTCGGGCCTAGACAAGAGGCATTCCATTCCACAAACTGTTTTAGCCGTTTATAATCATATTTCCAATGCAATCAATTAGACCGCATTACGCGCACAGCTGCATACTGGAGTACTACTTACGATTATTATTTTTAACGAGCTGCGACTTAGTTGATCTCTGCAGACGGTACGTATGCGTAATGTGCATAAACGACATATGTTTCATGTAACGCGTCGCGTTGTTATGGCTTTTCATATTAAAGGCATTCTATTAAAGTGCCATGGCGGCTTATGTCATGCCGAAAGAAACAGCCATAAAGCTGCGAGTACACAATTGCAATAAAAATAATGGCCAGCTAAATCAAGTTTAGGGAGTCGCCAGCAGCAGAACTCCCCACCCAAAAAAGCAAATGATGTAAGTTCTTCGCGGGTTCAAGTCGAGTCGAAGACCCAGCTCCAACCGTTAGGTGGCTTTAAGGGTTAGCAGCTTAGAAACATGGAACCTAGACTCTAAACAGAAAGCCGAATAAAAAATGTTTAAAAGAAGCATTTTTAATATTTTATTTTTTATATGTCTTTGGAACAAGAAACTTAGAAAATTAATTTCTAAAGTTTATAAAGTAAATTGATTATTTAGTTTGAAGTTAATCTTTTTTTCCATTGCCCATATTTTAAAAGTTTTCTGGTAATGCCTATACGTTCTTGAAACAATTACTAGATATATTTTTGAACAACCATTTTTGAATTTTTAAAAAAATTAAAATTAAAATAGAGTTGGGCATTAATACTTATGATAAGGTTATATTGAAACGCCTTTTGAGACAATCGTTGCATTAAATAATACCCTAATTTTGGTACCATCAGAAGTACAATAATTTTGATGTTTACTCATGAGCTGTTGAAAGTTATTTTCAGACTTATGCAAGACTTGAGATACATTTGTTTTCGACAACTGTTCTGTTGTTGGCTTTCACTCGAGTGCTTTCTGCTCTTTTAATAATGATTCAATTACATCTATCTTAATGGCACTTGAAAATGGCCAACTCTCGGCTGGCAGGCAGATTACGTTTTCGGAAGGTAACAAGCTTTCCCTGCACGTTGTTTTTGCCGCTGTCAGTCGCAGCATTTCCGTGAGATTTTATTGCATTTTTATGTGACAATTTTTCAAATCGGACCATTCGTTAAAAAGTTATGCGTGTTCAAAGTTTCTATCTCCATCTCCCTCGCACACCCTTTACCTGAGTAACGGGTATTTGATTGTCGGGGCACCCGACTATAGCGTTCTCTCTTGTTTTTTAATATAATTTTTAATAATATTTTGTGATTCGCATATGTTTCAAATAGGACTAACACATTTACCTACTATTAATATGACCTACAGTGGCGAAAAAATAATAGCACCACTTCGTCACAGGAACTTAAGTTTAAACAAATATGTGGAAAATAGGGATTTTGATATAAGAAAAGTTTTTTATTATCTTCTTTAGTATTCCAGCTATTTGAAAAAATTGATACGGATATCGAAATTATTGTTTACGTATAATTTTTTCATATTGTAAGAAGAAAAGTCAAAAAAAGACCGAAAAAAAAGTAGCACCACTTCCGTTTTCTATGTACGTTATATATAATATATATATATAATATATATAATATATAATATATATGAACACTATTCTTGATTTGTGATAGAAATTTATTCGACCTTCAAAGTATCTGTAACAAATGTCGATTACTCTAGGATAAAAATATGATATAAATTGGTTTACTTCATTTATAAATATTTTTAAGGGTAAAATGCTTTTTTAAACATTTAAGAGTCAAAAGAAACGTGGTTTATGTAAAAAATCAAGTCGCTCGATAAGTTTATCATAAAATGTGCACTTTTGTACAAAATTTTATTTTTAATCTACAACTTTTTGTTTTATTTTAAATGGGTCACCAATTGACCTAAAAAAACGAATTTTTTAAAAAGTAATACTCGTCGAAGTGTACCTTTTATTCACAACGATTGGATTGAGAACAGAATTGAAAAGCCTTTCCTGGGGACAAAAGAAAGCAATCAAGCTGTCAAATAAAATCGCCATTAACTGAACCACTTCCGATGAGCTACAAAAGATGTGTGGTGGCATACATATGACGTATGCTATTCATCTTTTGTTGTTCGGGGGCCATTGAAAGTGCTTCAGGTAATATTCCATCTTTGATCAAGATATCAATCTCGGTGCTTGCACTTTGACCCTATTATTGCTCCTTTATTCTGGCTCTGAACTTAATTGGCACAAGTCTGAGACCTCTGTGGCATTCTAATTAGCTGAAAATTGTGGCTAATTCGGGCCTAGACAAGAGGCATTCCATTCCACAAACTGTTTTAGCCGTTTATAATCATATTTCCAATGCAATCAATTAGACCGCATTACGCGCACAGCTGCATACTGGAGTACTACTTACGATTATTATTTTTAACGAGCTGCGACTTAGTTGATCTCTGCAGACGGTACGTATGCGTAATGTGCATAAACGACATATGTTTCATGTAACGCGTCGCGTTGTTATGGCTTTTCATATTAAAGGCATTCTATTAAAGTGCCATGGCGGCTTATGTCATGCCGAAAGAAACAGCCATAAAGCTGCGAGTACACAATTGCAATAAAAATAATGGCCAGCTAAATCAAGTTTAGGGAGTCGCCAGCAGCAGAACTCCCCACCCAAAAAAGCAAATGATGTAAGTTCTTCGCGGGTTCAAGTCGAGTCGAAGACCCAGCTCCAACCGTTAGGTGGCTTTAAGGGTTAGCAGCTTAGAAACATGGAACCTAGACTCTAAACAGAAAGCCGAATAAAAAATGTTTAAAAGAAGCATTTTTAATATTTTATTTTTTATATGTCTTTGGAACAAGAAACTTAGAAAATTAATTTCTAAAGTTTATAAAGTAAATTGATTATTTAGTTTGAAGTTAATCTTTTTTTCCATTGCCCATATTTTAAAAGTTTTCTGGTAATGCCTATACGTTCTTGAAACAATTACTAGATATATTTTTGAACAACCATTTTTGAATTTTTAAAAAAATTAAAATTAAAATAGAGTTGGGCATTAATACTTATGATAAGGTTATATTGAAACGCCTTTTGAGACAATCGTTGCATTAAATAATACCCTAATTTTGGTACCATCAGAAGTACAATAATTTTGATGTTTACTCATGAGCTGTTGAAAGTTATTTTCAGACTTATGCAAGACTTGAGATACATTTGTTTTCGACAACTGTTCTGTTGTTGGCTTTCACTCGAGTGCTTTCTGCTCTTTTAATAATGATTCAATTACATCTATCTTAATGGCACTTGAAAATGGCCAACTCTCGGCTGGCAGGCAGATTACGTTTTCGGAAGGTAACAAGCTTTCCCTGCACGTTGTTTTTGCCGCTGTCAGTCGCAGCATTTCCGTGAGATTTTATTGCATTTTTATGTGACAATTTCTCGGGCAGACATACCCATCCGAACATCGCAAGTGCTCGACTCGACAAGCGGTTATGTAAAGCTTTAAGTATTTGCATTTCATTAAATTGTATCAATGCTCGGCCAGACTTTCGGTTTCAGTCGAACGCCTAGTGAATGTATCTAATAGATTACTAATTTCTCTTTATGCGTGCTTGTAACTTAGTTCGCCAAGTGTGGTGTGATTTGTGTTAGCGTGCAAATATTTTGAAGAGTTTTTTAACTCTTTCTACATTTCTTTGGTTGCGTTTCAGTGAAATCTATAGCTGAGCCGAACGAAAAGCAAACTCACTTTCGTTGCGGTTAACCAACTTGACTCACTAATGGCTTATTAAGTCCAAATAGATCGGATTCAACGTCCTTTTTATGATCCATCTGCCGGGGAGCACAGCAAATTGACTGTGATTATTGGCAGGGGGACAATAAAAAATCAAATAAAAATAACTCGAGCTCGGAATAAATTCATTCTGCCACCGCATTTCTCCGCTTATATTGCTGCGGTTTATCGCCTGCAAATTATGCTGAAAGGTTTCAGTTTCAATTAAATGTGATTATTTGGAGTGAACCACAATTCGAGCTCGGCCCAATCCATTTGTTTACTTTCTTCTGGCATGCTCTTAATGTGTGTATCACTGTAAATACTCCATTATTTTTGGTTTATTTTCGTTTCGAGAATCTACAACCGGTGAGCACGCAATCCAAAAGCACTAATTGGGGTTCTAATGTGTACTAGAGCGCGCTAAGATTCCCATCTCGCATGCGCTAATAACTCAAGGTGGGCGGGGAAGGTCTTTAAGAACTTTACGAAGGCAGCTGGCAAAGCCATGAAACCGCAGGAAATTTCACTTTTACCCACTGGGTTAAATGCACATGGACATGCATCGCATTTCCCCGGCAAACAGGTTTCCATTTTTTCGGTTGATAAGTGCAACCGGCTTGCCAGCTGTTGGCTTTTGTTTTGCTGGTCACTCAGGCGACTTAAACTGGGTCAAATATTTGCATTCCAGTTCCAGTTCGATCGGAGTGGGAACACTTGGCTTCCTGTTGTTACCTACTCACTTGGGAAAAGATGGTCCACTAGCAATTAACACTTCGACCATTGACTCATAATTCTTGGGCACAATTTGTTGTTGCTTGCCATGGCGTGACGCCTAATTAGCAAGTTATTTTGTTATTTGTCCGCTGGTCACTTTCGCTCTCGGTGTTCACAAGAAGAAATTCGTTAGATTTGAGTCCCAGAATCCGCCGTGTCTTTCACTTTTTACAGTTTTTACAGTTGCCAATAAAAACAACCAGAGAGGCGCGATAAACGTGGAAGGCCGGCGACCGTGGAAGACCAACTGAATGGAGGTGCCGCCTCACAAAAGATGCGGCCAACTTTGGGTGTTGGTAGGTGAGTTTAGTCGTACAGATACAGATACCTAGAAGATATATACAAATGCAGACAAACACACACGAACAGTGAGAGAGATGGAGAGAAAGTAAGCACTTCTGACCGCCTGAAAGTATGCGACAGCTTTGGCGACTGATTGTAAAATGCCTTTCTTGAGATTCGCAGTAAAATCTGCCCAGTCCGCAAGAAACATTTCTCAATTTCCGCAACATATTACATACAAATTTGTGTTACTGTTGCAATCAATAAAAGTAAGCTGTTTTGTGTCTTTTTTTATCATTTATTTAATTGCTATCATTTTACTAGCAATTTAAGTTTATTTTATTTATTTATTCTCAAATAAATCTTTCGCCTTTTACATACAATTTAAATATTATTTAATAAGTAAGCTTTAATTAATTTGTATTTTTTATAGTTTGTTGCTCTTTATACCCGTTACTCGTAGAGTAAAAGGGTATATTGTATTCGTGCAAAAGTATGTAACAGCTAGAAGGAAGCGTTTCCGACCCCATAAAGTATATATATTCTTGATCAGGATCACTAGCCGAGTCGATCAAGCCATGTCCGTCTGTCCGTCTGTCTGTCCGTCTGTCTGTCCGTCTGTCTGTCTGTATGAACGCTGAGATCTCGGAAACTATAAAAGCTAGAAGATTGGTATTTTGCATGCAGATTCTAGGAGTTCCTACGCAGCGCAAGTTTGTTTCAAAAAGGTGCCACGCCCCCTCTAACGCCCAAAATCGCTTATATACGATTTTAAAAATTTCAATATTTCGGAAAAGTAAAAATGCAGTTTTATTGTGTTTATCAATACCTATCGAAATGTAGAAGAAATCGGACCATTCGTTAAAAAGTTATGCGTGTTCAAAGTTTCTATCTCCATCTCCCTCGCACTCCCTTTACCTGAGTAACGGGTATCTGATTGTCGGGGCACCCGACTATAGCGTTCTCTCTTGTTTTTCTATATGAATTTTGAATTTATTTCTGAAAGTGGTATACCTGTAGCTATGCGTCTGAGTCTTTACTTCCTCGGTATCTTTAATTTATTCAATTAGCTTGCTGCTTCTGTTGTTTCATCGTCGACAATGGTTTCGATGGACTTTACTTCACTGCCACTTTGGTTGCTGCTGTTCAATAGTAATCTTGTTGGCTCAGTTGGATTTGTTACTGAAGCTTTAGTTGTAGAGGTAGTTGTATTTGTCGTTGTCTTACGCCATTTTCCCCTCCACTTTTTTTGGCTATCTTGGTTGGCTGGCTTCAACCGATTCTTGATTATGTTCTGCCATTCAGATTCGTTGTTTTGTTGGAAGGAGTTTCTAAGTAGATTTTCACTCATCATCCCATTGAAGCGCAGTGCAATTTGGTCCTCCATTTTGTCCTTGGATGGTCCTCTCATCGGATGCATCTGTGGGTTTAGCATAAAGGGAATGGGGTATGGGATATAGACCGGAAGGGGATAGAAAACAGGTTGAGTAGCCATTGTATCCATTGGTCCATGGGCAATTATTGGGGAACTCTCCCACATTCCCGGCATCAGCAATAAGTCCTGCATTGGAAGCTTCTGTTTTTGTCCATGGCTAAAAGCTGGTTTCTTCTTCTGAGGAGGTTGTGTTTTTTTAGTTGGCTTTTTAATGAAAGCTGTTGTATCCGTTACTGGTGGAATAGTAATTGCCCTATCTGGCACAAGTGTGGTCTCAATTTCATGTTCCGGTTCAATTGACTCTCCTGTTGGCTTAGTTTTGGGATTTGAAAGCACAATCAGTGGCGTTTTTGGATCATCTCCGCTGGCTTTCAGCACTGCTAGGGGCTGCTCACTTTGACCAAAAGTTCGACTTGTTAGGCTTAATAGAAGGGCGACAACTGTAAAATATTGTAAAACAAGAAAGGAAGCAAGCTTCGGCCAGCCGAAGCTTATATACCCTTGCAGATCATTCCTATTAATTTACAAATCGCAAAAATGTTAAATTTCCTATTATTTCTCTTATTTCCGATCGTTCCTATGGCAGCTATATGATATAGTAGTTCGATTTTGATAAAGTTAAAATCAAAATTCGGAAATATTTAAAAAGAGTCATATCCCAGAGTGGAAGAGAATACAATAAAAACCAACGAAGCAATAATTTATTTCCTATTATATTCCCATTAAATTTCCGATCGTTCCTATGGCAGCTATATGATATAGTCGTCTGATTTTGATAAAATTTTATTCGAAATTCAGAAATAATTAAAAACTAACATTCCCAAGATTAGAAGGTAATACTATAAAAAACACCGAAGCTAGAATTTTTTTAACGTTTTTTTTCCGATCCTTCCTATGGGAGCTATAGGATATAGTTGTCCGATCCGGTCGGTTCCGACTTATATACTACCTGCGATAGTAAGAAGGCTTTTGGGAAAGTTTCATCCCGATAGCTTAAAAACTGAGAGACTAGTTTGCGTAGAAACAGACGGACAGACGGACAGACGGACAGACGGACCGACGGACAGACGGACAGACGGACAGACGGACATGGCTAGATCGACTCGTCTAGTGATGCTGATCAAGAATATATATACTTTATGGGGTCGGAAACGTCTCCTTCACTGCGTTGCAAACTTCTGACTGAAATCATAATACCCTCTGCAAGGGTATAATGATATACACATTATAAAACATTTTATTTTTTCTACGTACCACTATAAAGTAACTTCATGGCGATCATAAGTAAACTAAACATCTTTTGATAATTTTCGCTTTTTATATGTCTGGCTTGAATTGGAAAGTGGGTCTTTGCTAATCAATTTTTAATAAATTAGCTAATTGACAAAATGTGCTTTTTAGAACATAACTTTTTTATGATCAATGCTTTCAACAGAGGTTTTTAGTTGCCTTCGACTTCATAAACTGGTATGTGACGTGTGTAGAAAAATTAGAAGTTATGTTATATTTATGTTTTTACTTTTACACCACTCTTAAGACCTTCCAGCCCGGGTCTTTACTTAAACATAAGCAACAATAGTAACAACAAATTGCTTACTATTTTTTAGAGCGTAAATAACTAGTCTTAAGAAACACAGAAGACCCAATAGAAATGTTAATATGATAACGGATTAGATTAAGCTGTCACTTGGTAGTCAAACAATAAAATATTTGAAAAAAAACCAAAAAAATTCAACCTTTGCGAGTTAAGTTTTATATCGGACGCCTGCATAATATAGCTTCCATAGGAAACTCTAGAGGTTTTTAATAAAATTTACGCAGTGCAAAAGCTAACAGCCCAAACCTTTACGAATCATATTTTTATACGAACATCCTACTTCCCAAGCCGAAGTTTATATACCCTTGCAGTTAAAATAAAAAGTCAAACAAAGCAATGTACATTTTTATTTTTAACAGTGAACTTAACGCTTTGTTCCGTTTTCTTTAGAGTATTTCAAGGCGCTAATTGTTAACGATATACAGTGCCGGCATTTTGAATAATTTGTAGAAATTTTTAACAATTTTTCAAATAAAACTTTTGATATTGTTGAGCCGAACAAGAAACTGTTTTCACGTTGATCTGTTTTAGCGTTAAGCTGAACCGAAATTTTTTTTATTATTTATTATAATTATTAGCTTTGAACTTAACTCTGAGCACTGAACTGAACACATGAACACTTTGAACTCAACTGAACTGAATACGTTTTGGTTGTCATGATTTCTAATTGTTTAAAATCACCACGCCTACATAAAATTTAAAATAAAAAAATCTTACTATTCATATGGGAGTCTTAAGGTATAGTGGTCCGATCCGGCTCGCTCCGACATATGTACTACTTGCAATAGAAAGAAGAAGAAGGAAGCGTTTCCGACCCTATAAAATATATATATTCTTGATAAGAGTCACTAGCCGAGTCGATCTAGCCATGTCCATCTGTCCGTCTGTCCGTATGAACGCTGAGATCTCGGAAACTACAAAAGCTAGAAAGTTGGGATTAGTAAACATTAGTACACACATATTTTTGGGCTTCCTACGCAGCGCAAGTTTGTTTCAGCCAAGGGCCACGCCCTCTCTAACGCCCACAATCGCCCACTAACGATTTTAAAATGTGTCTGGCGCCCACACCTTTAAAGATTTCCGAGAAGTATAAATGCAATTTTGTTGTGTATATTTATACCTACGAAATGTAGAAGACATTTTTCAAATCGGACCATTCATTAAAAAGTTATTCGCAATCAAAAAAATGTTATATATCCATCTCCCTCGCACTCCCTTTAGCTGAGTGACGGGTATTAGATAGTCGGGATACCAACCCGACTATAGCGTTCTCTCTTGTTTCTTTTAGATTTACATCGATTTGGGGCCCAACATTTTCGTTTATTGAACTACTTAAATTCTTACCGTTAGGCGTAGCTTTTTATATTTAGAAGTAAGCTAGATTTTGAAAGCGGGTTGCTTTTATCAGCAATACTTAATTAATGTGCTAATTAATAACAGGGAAAGTTTATGGTGTAGATTATATGTTTCCAAAGATTTTTGTCTTTTAGCGTCGAAAATAAGAACTGTAAATTTAGGTTAAGTAAAGGCGGTCACACAGTCAGGATGCTTTTATAAGGTCAAGCTAGATCTCTTTTTCTGCCTTCTCCGTTATACGAAAGACTTCAGACGACCAACTACCAATGGTAACTATTGAACGGAGCATCGGATTTTTGCTCTTCCTGATCACAATGCGAATACAGTATATTCTTTTACTCAGGGAGTACACATTAAAGTCGTATATTTATGCATTCTTTTGGGCCACCAAAGTTATATAATATCAATATGCAATCTACATTGTGGCACCCCTAAATGTTAATATAGATAGCTAAAACTAAAAAAACGGATACCAATATATTTTTATACCCTTGCAGAGGGTATTATAATTTTGGTCAGAAGTTTGTAACGCAGTGAAGGAGACGTTTCCGAGTATATATATATATTCTTGATCAGGATCAATAGGGGAGTCGATATAGCCATGTCCGTCTGTCCGTCTGTTTCAATACCGTTTGCGAGCTCAGTTTAAAAGCTAGCGACTTAAAACTTTCACAGTCATCCTAAAACATGTGTACGCAAATCAAGTTTGAAAATCGACCCGATCGGACGTCTATATCCTATAGCTCCCATAGGAACAATCGGATATAACTTGCAAAATTCAAGATATTTCGCACAGTGTAAAAGTTATTGACATGAATCTTTCCAAATCGTATTTTTTTGTGCATACCTTGATCAGGGTAAAAGCGCGTGCCGATCGGACGTCTATATCCTATAGCTCCCATAGGAACAATAGGGACCAAAAATTTTAAATTTTAATTTTTTGAATTATGAAATATTTTGTATATTAATTCATGTTGCTATTGTAGTCAAATTTTAATTCGTGAAATCTGCAAGGGTATTAAAGCTTCGGCTTGCCGAAGTTAGCTTCCGTCCTCGTTTATTCCTAATTATTATGATGGCGGAATTGCAGTAGAGGTTGTTGTGGCTTCCGTTGTCGTGGTAGTTGTAAGCGGAAGTGCAGTAGAAGTAGTTATAGCTTCTGTTGTCGTGGTAGTTGTAAGCGGAATTGCGGTAGAAGTAGTTGTAGCTTCTGTTGTCGTGGTAGTTGTAGGCAGAATTGCAGTAGAGGTTGTTGTAGCTTCTTTTGTCGTGGTAGTTGTAGGCGGAATTGCAGAAGAGGTTGTTGTAGCTTCTGTTGTGGTGGTAGTTGTAGGCGGAATTGCAGTAGATGTTGTTGTAGCTTCTGTTGTCGTGGTAGTTGTAGGCGGAATTGCGGTAGAAGTAGTTGTAGCTTCTGTTGTCGTGGTAGTTGTAGGCGGAATTGTGGTAGAAGTAGTTGTAGCTTCTGTTGTCGTGGTAGTTGTGGGCGGAATTGCAGTAGAGGTTGTTGTAGCTTCTGTTGTGGTGGTAGTTGTGGGCGGAATTGCAGTAGAGGTTGTTGTAGCTTCTTTTGTCGTGGTAGTTGTAGGCGGAATTGCAGAAGAGGTTGTTGTAGCTTCTGTTGTGGTGGTAGTTGTAGGCGGAATTGCAGTAGATGTTGTTGTAGCTTCTGTTGTCGTGGTAGTTGTAGGCGGAATTGCGGTAGAAGTAGTTGTAGCTTCTGTTGTCGTGGTAGTTGTAGGCGGAATTGTGGTAGAAGTAGTTGTAGCTTCTGTTGTCGTGGTAGTTGTGGGCGGAATTGCAGTAGATGTTGTTGTAGCTTCTGTTGTCGTGGTAGTTGTAGGCGGAATTGCAGTAGAAGTAGTTGTAGCTTCTGTTGTCGTGGTAGTTGTAGGCGGAATTGCAGTAGAGGTTGTTGTAGCTTCTGTTGTGGTGGTAGTTGTAGGCGGAATTGCAGTAGAGGTTGTTGTAGCTTCTGTTGTGGTGGTAGTTGTAGGCGGAATTGCAGTAGAGGTTGTTGTAGCTTCTGTTGTGGTGGTAGTTGTAGGCGGAATTGCAGTAGATGTTGTTGTAGCTTCTGTTGTCGTGGTAGTTGTAGGCGGAATTGCGGTAGAAGTAGTTGTAGCTTCTGTTGTCGTGGTAGTTGTAGGCGGAATTGTGGTAGAAGTAGTTGTAGCTTCTGTTGTCGAGGTAGTTGTAGGCGGAATTGCAGTAGAGGTTGTTGTAGCTTCTGTTGTGGTGGTAGTTGTGGGCGGAATTGCAGTAGAGGTTGTTGTAGCTTCTGTTGTGGTGGTAGTTGTAGGCGGAATTGCAGTAGAGGTTGTTGTAGCTTCTGTTGTGGTGGTAGTTGTAGGCGGAATTGCAGTAGAAGTAGTTGTAGCTTCTGTTGTCGTGGTAGTTGTAGGCGGAATTGCAGTAGAGGTTGTTGTAGCTTCTGTTGTGGTGGTAGTTGTAGGCGGAATTGCAGTAGAGGTTGTTGTAGCTTCTGTTGTGGTGGTAGTTGTAGGCGGAATTGCTGTAGATGTTGTTGTAGCTTCTGTTGTCGTGGTAGTTGTAGGCGGAATTGCAGTAGATGTTGTTGTAGCTTCTGTTGTCGTGGTAGTTGTAGGCGGAATTGCGGTAGAAGTAGTTGTAGCTTCTGTTGTCGTGGTAGTTGTAGGCGGAATTGTGGTAGAAGTAGTTGTAGCTTCTGTTGTCGAGGTAGTTGTAGGCGGAATTGCAGTAGAGGTTGTTGTAGCTTCTGTTGTGGTGGTAGTTGTAGGCGGAATTGCAGTAGAGGTTGTTGTAGCTTCTGTTGTGGTGGTAGTTGTAGGCGGAATTGCAGTAGAGGTTGTTGTAGCTTCTGTTGTGGTGGTAGTTGTAGGCGGAATTGCAGTAGATGTTGTTGTAGCTTCTGTTGTCGTGGTAGTTGTAGGCGGAATTGCGGTAGAAGTAGTTGTAGCTTCTGTTGTCGTGGTAGTTGTAGGCGGAATTGTGGTAGAAGTAGTTGTAGCTTCTGTTGTCGAGGTAGTTGTAGGCGGAATTGCAGTAGATGTTGTTGTAGCTTCTGTTGTCGTGGTAGTTGTAGGCGGAATTGCAGTAGAGGTTGTTGTAGCTTCTTTTGTCGTGGTAGTTGTAGGCGGAATTGCAGTAGAAGTAGTTGTAGCTGTTGTCGTGGTAGTTGTTGGCGGAATTGCAGTGGATGTTGTTGGATTTCCTGTTGATGCTACCACGGCAGTTGAGGTGTATGGTTCTGGGGTTGTTGTGGTTGATGTTTGGGGGTCTGTGGCTGATGTGTTAGGATCTATGATTGATGTGTTGGGGTCTGGGGTTGTCATTATTGAGTCTGGTGCTTTAGTTGATGTCCACCTCCGCCGCCATTTACCAAAAAAATGATGGAGGCCATTTCGTGAGCGAGATTCAGACTCATCTGCATTTAAATATTCTTTAGTTATGTCCCTGTTATTTATCTCTTCAATAGTTATTCCTTCTTGATTTTTCTCTTCTTCAATCGGTGGTCTAGGGCTAAATTGTTTTGACTTCCTTCCTAATGACAATAAGATGGGAATCGGTATTTCCGACTCCACTGCTTGTACAATCGTTGGATGCAGCATTATAAGTGACGTTTGCTGTTGATCAGCATCCGCCTGATTGAAACGTATGCCTGTTATGCATAGTAAAATAGTAATAGGGGCTGAAAAAATTATTATTTAGGCACGGAATTTTTTAAGCAAAAGCGTCGTCGTTACTTACCAGTATAAAACATCTTCATGCTGATCTTAAATTGACTAAGATGTTTTCGATTTATTTCTCTTTTATATCATTGAATTCGCGTCAATCGGAAAGTAGGTTAAACCAACCGCTAATTAAAGGAAGAGTTACTCATTTATGAATGTCTCGAGAACCTGGTGATTCTCTTATATTTATTATACCCGTTACTCGTAGAGTAAAAGGGTATATTGTATTCGTGCAAAAGTATGTAACAGGGAGAAGGAAGCGTTTCCGACCCCATAAAGTATATATATTCTTGATCAGGATCACTAGCCGAGTCGATCTAGCCATGTCCGTCTGTCCGTCTGTCCGTCTGTCCGTCCGTCCGTCCGTCTGTCTGTATGAACGCTGAGATTTCGGAAACTATAAAAGCTAGAAGGTTGAGATTTCACACACATATTCTTGGGCTTCCTACCCAGCGCAAGTTTGTTTCATCGAGGTGCCACGCCCCCCCCTAACGCCCACAATCGCCATAAACGATTTTCAAATGTGTCTGGAGGCCTCTTCTTTTAAGATTTTAAAAATATATAAACGCCATTTTATAGTGTTTATTAATACCTATCGAAATGTAGAAGACATTTTTCAAATCGGACCATTCATTAAAAAGTTATACGCAATCAAAATTGTTTATATATCTATCTCCCTCGCACTCCCTTTAGCCCCAATAGATAGTCGGGACACCAACCCGAGTACAGCGTTCGCACTCCCTTTAGCTGAGTGACGGGTATTAGATAGTCGGGACACCAACCCGACTATAGCGTTCTCTCTTGTTTTTAACTAAGAATTAGAATGTGAGCCTAGTGTTAAATATTGTGGAATACTGTCTATTCGCAAAAGCTGCTAATTGTAAAATTAACCGAGCTGGAAAATTTATGCCTTGTCATCATGACTGCTAAAAATTATGTCACTGTTTTTGATTATACATAAATAAGTGAAATTCAATGGGTTAAATATATTATTGATCAGCATCACTAGACGAGTTCATCTCCCCATGTCCGTTTGACTATTTTCACGCGAACTAGTCTTTCAGTTTTAAAGCTACGGAAATGAAACCTTCCCGAAAGTCTTCTTTCTATTTCAGGTAGTATTTAAGCCGGAACAACCCGGATCGGATATCTGCATACTATGGCTTCCAAAGGAAAAAATTAAAGCATTGGTGTTTTTTGACATATTTTCATTTCGTATTTTATATGGACTAACACGTTTGAATTGGAAAGTGTGTCACTGGTAAAAATCGATGTCTAATAAATCTGCTAATTAAAATGCTGCTAATCTTTTCTTTTATAAAAACTAAATCGTTGCGACTTTATACTTTTTAGGTTCTTGTATTGGGTGGGCAAGAAAGTCATGTCGTTTTTTTTAGTAATCGTTTTTAATCTAATTTATTCACGACTAATCGAGCACCACGGTCACACTTTTTAGTATCGTTTTAAAGCTTATTGTCTTAGGTACTATCGATGAAAATTTGGTAATTATTCGATCAAACAAAAACACCTCTTAACGAGGTAAAAAAATAGTGACGACCGCACCTTCAACATACAAAAGATCTGATATCATATTTTGTGACGAAAAATAATTTTACATTCGAAAATATAAAAACACTTTCTAAAATTTACTCATTCGGCCCGCTTCAGACAAATTTATAAGATTTTACCCACACGAACATTTTCTATTGTAGCGTGCCGAACAAGTAAATTTTAGAAAGTGTTTTTATATTTTCGAATGTAAAATTATTTTTCGTCACAAAATATGATATCAGATCTTTTGTATGTTGAAGGTGCGGTCGTCACTATTTTTTTACCTCGTTAAGAGGTGTTTTTGTTTGATATCAGAAGTTTTTAAAGGGACAATTTATACCCTGGGTTTAATTTACATATTAGTATACCTCATACCATGACCAAAAGTCATCCCCATATAACTTAGTTATTAAAAAACTAAAGCACATAGGATTGACCCCTGATCTTAGCTGAACGCCGCCTGATATATTGCAAGCACTGTAGCGTCATTTCCAGTCGGCACCCTCGAGGAGGGTTCAGTATGAGGATTTTTGCCAACCAAAAAATAAATGTGTTCACTGCCCAATTAGCATTAAAAAAAACCTTAAAGATACCCATAATTTTCTGAAATTTTTAAATTATCTTTCAACATAAAACAATATATACACATCTTTGCTGTTACGTGGCCAAGAACATTTAGAGATTGTTGTATCATTAGCTTTGTAAAATGTTCCATCTTTTCTTAAAACTGATGTATAATGTCCTTCATTTAATGCATTTCCATGGTGAAATATGGCACTTGATAAAACAAATCTTTTATTTTCAAATCTAAGCTCACTTTGTGAAGCGTTTGTTAAATTAAAATTTGTTATTTTTCTATTCGCTGCATCGACTAAACTAAGAGAGAACACAAGCACGCGCCCTAAATTTTCTATTAAGGATTGACATTGTAAATTGTTTCCGCAATGTGCACACTCGCTATCTTCAATATTTTTCCAATTTCCATAATTAAATGATATTAATTCATTCATTGTGCATTTTCTATCTATAGGAACAGAAAGTTGAGCAATTACGTTTTCTGTTATTTGAACATTTGGCCTATAATCGCAGTTAGAGCATTTTAAAGATTCCACAAGTTTATGTACACATAATTGTTTTATTCGAGCTAGTGAATGCCAGTCTAATAGTTGTCGCAAAAAATCTCCGCTGTCCTGTTGTTCTACGTTGTCAAAAATTCTTGATCGTAAATCTGAAATATTAATGTTTATCCCCATCATTAAAGGGTTTGTATAATTCAAAAATGATGATTTTAAAATGTTACAATTTTGATCATTTAATACTGATTCCTTTATCAATCTAATATTTATAAGGCATTGAAAAGCAGAGTTCGCATAACAAGCATTGTTTGTGTTTTCCATACCACGTATATTATGAGAAATTGCGTTATTATCATTTTTTTTGCTTGCTATATTCTTTTCTAATACAGACGGCTCAATGATAGCTGCTCTTTGCCGCCTTAAATATATGTTTTTATCAGAACAATTTTTATTTTTTTTAGAATTACCAACCAAATGTTGTAGATCTTTTCTATATTTACTTCTTAATCGATTGTATTCTATAATAGCACCATCATTTGTCTTTATGCTTTTCGGATTAAGGTTGAGAATATGTAGACCGGAAAGGGTTTTCAAACGAGATAAAGCAACATAAGTTTGACCATTTGCGAATATACTGTCACCAATATCAACAACTCCGGAGGTGATTGTTAGCCCTTGGCTTTTATGAATGGTTATTGCATACGCCAAGCATATTGGAAATTGTTTTCGAACTATATAAACGTTATTATTTAGTTGAAACTTTGATTCGATGCGTTCAATTTCAAATTCATTTTCCTCGAATTGGACAGTCAACTTTACAACACTTTTAAAAGTGCGGGCGTTTACGATACTCACCGTTTCATGCAGCTTCTTTATTATCCCTATAGATCCATTAACTAATCCGGATGCAACATCTAGATTTCTAAGTAACATGATTTTTGCTCCTTTTTTAACTTCTATTGTATCTGCCAAATTAGCAGTTTCTGAGCACTTACCTTTCTTTTTCAGTTTTTCCAGAGATTTAGCTGCTTTAGCTTTCTGAATGGCAGTCTTAGCTTCGATTAAGTCTTCAGCGGTGAGCAATATTTTTTCTGAAGGAATTATTTCCAACAGTCCTTCGTTTAACTTTGAGCATTGTTCCCTTGTAGGAAATAAACATATTGTATGTGCAGGCAACTTTCTAATGTATTCGATGAGTTCGGAAAGACATGTTTCAATTGTATCGCTATTTAATTTAATTTCTCGTTTAGATAAAAGCTGATAATCTTTCTCATCTAAAATGCCTAACCTTAAATGTGCTAAGGTATTTGAAAAATCTTGATCTGATTGTTGTCTGACATTTTGTGTTAGCTCATCATAAGAAAATAACTTGACCCATAAATTTGTAGGGTGCAGACCAGAAAAATGTTTTTGAAATCTCTCTTTAGTCATATTAACAAATGGAGAAGGTTCGTTTACTGGATCTAGTTGCAATAAATCTCCAAGAAATAAAATATTTACTCTTCCAAACCAGCCATCTGGGTGTTCTAAAGTATCAAATATTTCGCATAATCGTAAATTTATATATTCGAAACCATAGAAATTTCATCAATTATAATTAGGCATACATTTTTAAGGTTATCCCGTAATAACTTTATTTATTTATTTATTTATTTATGTATTTATTTATTTATTTATTTATGTATTTATTTATTTATTTATTTATTTATTTATTTATTTATTTATTTATTTATTTATTTATTTATTTATTTATTTATTTATGAATTTATTTATTTATTTATTTATTTATTTATTTATTTATTTATTTATTTATTTATTTATTTATGTATTTATGTATTTATTTATTTATTTATTTATTTATTTATTTATTTATTTATTTATTAATTTATTTATTTATTTATTTATTTATTTATTTATTTATTTATTTATTTATTTATTTATTTATTTATTTATTTATTTATTTATTTATTTATTTATTTATTTATATATTTATTTATTTATTTATTTATGTATTTATTTATTTATTTATTTATTTATTTATTTATTTATTTATTTATTTATTTATTTATTTATTTATTTATTTATTTATTTATGAATTTATTTATTTATTTATTTATTTATTTATTTATTTATGTATTTATTTATTTATGTATTTATTTATTTATTTATTTATTTATTTATTTATGTATTTATTTATGTATTTATTTATTTATGTATTTATGTATTTATTTATTTATTTATTTATTTATTTATTTATTTATTTATTTATTTATTTATTTATTTATTTATTTATTTATTTATTTATTTATTTATTTATTTATTTATTTATTTATTTATTTATTTATGTATTTATTTATTTATGTATTTATTTATTTATTTATTAATTTATTTATTATTTATTTATTTATTTATTTATTTATGTATTTATTTATTTATTTATTTATTTATTTATTTATTTATGTATTTATTTATTTATTTATTTATTTATTTATTTATTTATTTATTTATTTATTTATTTATTTATTTATTTATTTATTTATTTATTTATTTATTTATTTATTTATTTATTTATTTATTTATTTATTTATTTATTTATTTATTTATTTATTTATTTATTTATTTATTTATTTATTTATTTATGTATTTATTTATTTATGTATTTATTTATGTATTTATTTATTTATGTATTTATTTAATTATAGAATTGTATAATGGAACAGTTTAAAACAATTTTAACGATTCCCTCACCTTAAAATACAGTTTGGATACGCACATACTAAATTCAATGCTTAGGCAGCGTTAGTTGTGTTGGGCTGAAAAAAGTGGCGATTTTCGTTTCAGAATAACGTGACTTTTTACAGTAATGTGTTATATACCAAAATTTAAGGAATCTCAAGGGCTATACAGTTTAAAGTTTTAAGGAAAATCGTTAGAGCCGTTTTTGAGAAAAATAAAAAAAAGCTTAAAAAAAAGTTTTAAAAAATGTTCTTTTGTTCATATCTTTTTAACTATTATATTTACACAAATTGCATATAGAAGGCGTTTATAGCATTTAAAAATACCTTTCAAACGAGATGCAGCACAAGTCTGTAGCTTCAGTAGTAAGGCTTTCCGAATTTTAGCTATTTATAGCTGTTTTCCCGCTAAACAAGCGAGTTTTTCCAAAAGTGGTAGAACAAAAGTTTTTTATATCGATGTGATGAACGTCATATCAAATTTTCAAAACTTAAAAAACATGTTTTGGACAAACTGACAAACTGACAAACTGACAAACAAAATTAAATTTTCATTTTGGGAAGACGAAGAAAATCGTATTTTGGCTATAACTTTTGAACGGAGCGTCGGATCTTGACAAGTGACCCCTCATTCGACGGGTATTTTCAAAAGGAAAACAATTAAAGCATTGCGAGGGGGCATTTATCCCCACCGGCCCCAACAGCTCCAAATTTCGAAATTTGCACTTTTTCACTCTCACCGCTCACTCTCCCAAGCCAATTGATTTTCTTAAAGTCTTGGTATGCAATCCTGTTAGTTTTTGCGATACCTTTCGATTGGTGTATCACTCATTATGATCGGAGCATCACAGCAGATTTTCATTTCTTCCTGTATATATAGTAGTCGCCTTCGCACACTCTCCTTGTGCGCTTCGTCACTACATGGACTGCCGTCCATAGTGATAACGTTCGATAACGTTTGTGGAAGCTATAGCAAATTAAACATGGAGGATCAAAGTGAGCATTTTCGACATATTTGGCTTTTTTATATATTTTATTTATATTTTTAAAATTGTGCGAAGTGTATGGTACACAGAGAAAAAAAAATACCAAAACTGGTCATCATTCGGGTATTTTTTCATATCAATTTCGGCCCATATGAGGCCATACCAAAATGATATTTTCGAACATACCAAATTGGTATTTTCGAACATATTAATAAGGTATTTTTCATACAAGATTGTTATGATCTCATATCAAATTTTGTTACAAAATTTTGTATTGTATTTTCTCTAACTCAGAATGCTTTTCTGCCACGAAAAAAAAAATGTGGGCATGGCTCAGAGGCCAAGGTGCTAGGTCCTGATATTATTTTGTGCTCGGGGGAACACCTCGTTCCAAATCCCGCTCACAACACAACACAACTTTTTTTTTTTGTATTAGTAATCTTATCATATTAACTTTTTAATACAATTTTGTTCTTAATATTGTTAAGGAAATGTTAATTATGCGCCTTAAAAACTTTTTACTTACTCTGCCTTAGCCGGTTTTGAACCGGGGTCCTCTCGCATTAGAGTCGGATGCGTTACCTATTGGGCCATCGCGACAAGTTACCCGCGAGTATATTAGCTAAAGTTGAATGTAAAATTAGCTCGTTTAAGCATGCTCAACTTGTAAGTGTGACCACAGCATATAAAGCGTTATAATACCATTGTATACCAGAAATACAACAAAAATACAACTTTACAGCCATACTATTTTTTCAAAGACTTTTCGATGCCCCATTTGATATGAAAAACATATCAATCTTTGAAGTATTCATATTAATACGTTTCGGATTCATATCAACATGGGTAATTGTTATGATTTCGTATCATATTGGTATGAATTCGTATTACATTTATATGGAAAAATTGATATGTACAAATTGAGGAGACAATATCAATCTGGTATTGTTCCGTTTTTTTCTCTGTGTATAGATGCCATGAGTGATCGCCAATGTCAGCGCTGGTTTGCCAAATTCAGGCTTGGAGATTTTGGAGTTAAAGACGCCCCACGTTCTGGTCGACCATCGGCCGTTTTTGACGAACAAATTCAGGCTTTGCTGGATGAAAACCGGCGTTATTCAACGCGGGAGATGTCAGAGAAGCTCAGTGTGTCGCATACAACGGTTGAAAACCATTTGAAGAAACTTGGCTATGTTAACAAGCTCGATGTTTGGGTTCCGCATAACTTAAAGGAAATTCACCTAACTAAGCGGATCAATATCTGCCATTCTCTGCTGCAACGGATTAAAAACGATCCTATTTTGAAGCGGATCATTACTGGCGACGAAAAGTGGGTTGTTTACAATAATGTCCAACGAAAAAGGTCATGGAGCAAGAAAGATGAGCCAGCCCAAGCCACATCAAAGGCCGATATCCATCAGAGGAAAATTATGCTGTCTGTTTGGTGGAATTGGAAGGGTGTAGTGCACTTTGAGCTGCTGGGACGGAATGAAACCATCAATTCAGATGTGTACTGTCGCCAGCTATCAAATTTGGCGGAAAAAATTAAAGAAAAGGAGCCGGCACTAGCTAATCGCAAGGGTATAGTCTTTCACCATGACAACGCTAGGCCCCACACATCTTTGGTCACTCGGCAAAAATTAACGGAGCTGAATTGGGAAGTGCTACCACATCCACCTTATAGTCCGGACTTAGCACCTTCAGATTACCATTAGTTTCGCTCTCTTCAAAACTCTTTGAATGGTAAAAACTTTGATTCAGATGAGGCTGTCGAAAACCACTTGTCTCGATTCTTTGCTGGAAAAGACCAAAAGTTCTTCGAGCGCGGAATTATGCAGCTCCCGAGAGATGGTCATTAGTGGTCGAACAAAATGGCCAATACATAATTGATTAATTATAAGGCCTGATATAAATAAATCATCTTTGAAAATATTGAAAAAAAAACGACATGACTTTCTTGCCAACCCAATAGTTTCTAAAATATTTTAACAGGTTTGCCATTTGTGACAAAAAAATATTTCTATGATTTACTATTTTTATCAGGGACCGTAATCATTATGAGTTTTATTTTAAAACTCACACAATAATCATTATTTTTGATAAAAAAAAAATAAAACTCAAAAATAATCATTACTTTTGAGTTTTAAAATAAAAATCGAAAATAATCATTATTTCTGATCGGAAAAAATTAAACTCAACAATAATGATTATTTTTGATTTTTATTTTTTTTTCGCTCAAAATAAAACTCACTTGGACGCCACGTCTTTTTTGTGACGGTTTTCGGCGGTTTTTTTTACATAGATAATGAATAGATTAAGCAAAGAGGATCACTGTGGTGAGTAATTGCCTGATTTGTTGGTTAAAAAATAGATCAATGATCATTATTTACGGTCCCTGATTTTTATACCAGTTACTTGTAAAGTAAAATTGTATTTTGAGTATATATATTCTTCAACTAGTCATGTCCGTCAGTCTGTCTGTCTGTCCGTCTGTGTGTCCGTATGAATGCTGAGATCTTTGAAACTATTAAAGCTAGAAAGTTGGAAATAACCATTTAGATTCTTGGGGTTCCTGCCCAGCGCAAGTTTGTTTTATCAGAGTTCCACGCCTTACACGACCTAAAAATGTGTCTTACGCCCACATCTTTACAGGTTTTGTAAAAGTGTGGGAGCCATTTCGTTTCGTAGAATACATTTTTTTAATCAGACCACTTATGAAAAGTTGTGAGCAAATAATGCATTTTCCGCTAGATGGCGCCACTTCAAGCGACTGCCTGCTTTGCTGCTTGCATGTATCCATCTCTCTCGAGACACTCGACTATAGCAATCTCTCTTGTTATACCCGTTACTCGTAGAGTAAAAGGGTATATTGTATTCGTGCAAAAGTATGTAAAAGGGAGAAGGAAGCGTTTCCGACCCTATAAAGTATATATATTCTTGATCAGGGTCACTAGCCGAGTCGATATAGCCATGTCCGCCTGTCCGTCTGTCCGTCTGTCCGTCCGTATGAACGCTGAGATCTCGGAAACTATAAAAGCTAGAAGGTTGAGATTTCACACACATATTCTTGGGCTTCCTACGCAGCGCAAGTTTATTTCATCGAGGTGTCACGCCCCCCCCTAACGCCCACAATCGCCATAAGCGATTTTCAAATGTGTCTGGAGGCCACATCTTTTAAGATTTTAAAAATATATAAGCGCAAGTTTATAGTGTTTATAAATACCTATCGAAATGTAGAAGACATTTTTCAAATCGGACCATTCATTAAAAAGTTATACGCAATCAAAATTGTTTATATATCTATCTCCCTCGCACTCCCTTTAGCTGAGTTACGATTATTAGATAGTCGGGACACCAACCCGAGTAAAGCGTTCGCACTCCCTTTAGCTGAGTGACGGGTATTAGATAGTCGGGACACAACCCCGACTATAGCGTTCTCTCTTGTTATACCCGTTACTCGTAGAGTAAAAGGGTATATTGTATTCGTGCAAAAGTATGTAACAGCTAGAAGGAAGCATTTCCGACCCTCTAAAGTATATATATTCTTGATCAGGGTCACTAGCCGAGTCGATATAGCCATGTCCGTCTGTCCGTCTGTCCGTCCGTCTGTCTGTATGAACGCTGAGATCTCGGAAACTATAAAAGCTAGAGGATTGGTATTTGGCATGAAGATTCTTGGAGTTCCCACGCAGCGTTCATACAGACAGACGGACGGACAGACGGACAGACAGACATGGCTATATCGACTCGGCTAGTGACCCTGATCAAGAATATATATACTTTAGAGGGTCGGAAATGCTTCCTTCTAGCTATTTTATACTTTTGCACGAGATACAATATACCCTTTTACTCTACGAGTAACGGGTATAAGAAGAAGAACGCTATAGTCGAAGTTGTGTCCCGACTATCTAATACCCGTCACTCAGCTAAAGGGAGTGCGAACGCTTTATAGGTTGGTGTCCCGACTATCTAATAATCGTAACTCAGCTAAAGGGAGTGCGAGGGAGATAGATATATAAACAATTTTGATTGCGTATAACTTTTTAATGAATGGTCCGATTTGAAAAATGTCTTCTACATTTCGATAGGTATTTATAAACACTATAAACTTGCGCTTATATATTTTTAAAATCTTAAAAGATGTGGCCTCCAGACACATTTGAAAATCGCTTATGGCGATTGTAGGGTTAGGGGGGGCGGGACACCTCGATAGATAACCGCTGCGTAGGAAGCCCAAATATGTGTGTGAAATCTCAACCTTCTAGCTTTTATAGTTTCCGAGATCTCAGAGTTCGTACGGACGGACAGACGGACAGACGGACAACGGAACTATATCGACTCGGCTAGTGACCCTTATCAAGAATATATATACTTTATAGGGTCGGAAACGCTTCCTTCTCCCTTTTACATACTTTTGCACGAATACAATATACCCTTTTACTCTACGAGTAACGGGTATAACAGAGGATGCTATAGTCGAGTGTCTCGAGAGAGATGGATACATGCAAGCAGCAAAGCAGGCAGTCGCTTGAAGTGGCGCCATCTAGCGGAAAATGCATTATTTGCTCACAACTTTTCATAAGTGGTCTGATTAAAAAAATGTATTCTACGAAACGAAATGGCTCCACACTTTTACAAAACCTGTAAAGATGTGGGCGTAAGACAATTTTTAGGTCGTGTAGGCGTGGAACTCTGATAAAACAAACTTGCGCTGGGCAGGAACCCCAAGAATCTAAATGGTTATTTCCAACTTTCTAGCTTTAATAGTTTCAAAGATCTCAAAATTCATACGGACACACAGACGACAGACAGACAGACTGACGGACATAAATTGGTTGAAGAATATATATACTCAAAATACAATTTTACTTTACAAGTAACTGGTATAAAAATCAGGGACCGTAAATAATGATCATTGATCTATTTTTTAACCAACAAATCAGGCAATTACTCACCACAGTGATCCTCTTTGCTTAATCTATTCATTATCTATGTAAAAAAAACCGCCGAAAACCGTCACAAAAAAGACGTAGCGTCCAAGTGAGTTTTATTTTGAGCGAAAAAAAAATAAAAATCAAAAATAATCATTATTGTTGAGTTTAATTTTTCCGATCAGAAATAATGATTATTTTCGATTTTTATTTTAAAACTCAAAAGTAATGATTATTTTTGAGTTTTATTTTTTTTTTATCAAAAATAATGATTATTGTGTGAATTTTTAAAATAAAACTCATAATGATTACGGTCCCCTGATTAAAATAGTAAATCATAGAAATATTTTTTTGTCACAAATGGCAAACCTGTTAAAATATTTTAGAAACTATTGGAGTTGGCAGAAAGTCATGTCGTTTTTTTTTCAATATTTTCAAAGATGATTTATTTATATCAGGCCTTATAATTAATCAATTATGTATTGGCCATTTTGTTCGACCACTAATGACCATCTCTCGGGAGCTACTAATTCCGCGCTCGAAGAACTTTTGGTCTTTTCCAGCAAAGAATCGAGACAAGTAGTTTTCGGCAGCCTCATCTGAATCAAAGTTTTTTACCATTCAAAGAGTTTTGAAAGAGAGCGAAACTAATGGTAATCTGAAG
>JBAMCF010000517.1:5000-28794 GCA_037075285.1 Drosophila lutescens | reverse complement strand
GTATTGCTGGCAGCACTGATTTCCTTTCGAGGCCTTTTAGCTGATGGTTGAAATTAAGCTTTGTAAATTTAAAATTGTTAATCGATGGGTTTTTATATGGTAATTACCTGAAGGGGATGGGAGCTCGTCTTCCTGGTTAACCCAAAAGCCTCAGCCCCGGCTATTCCTTCTACCATCGATAGCGATCATTATGGCGTTTCCCGTTGAAAGGGACTACCCTGTCGCCCTGGTCTCCTTTTTGTTGGTTGCAATCTTTTTTTTTATCAACTGCTTCCAATCCTTCCAAACCTTAATTTATTTACCAAAAATCACATTTAATAGACATGTATGTACAATAGTACATACTATGTACTTACCGGCGCCACCCGTCAGCGGTTTTACACGGTGGTCCATGGGCATTTAGCTCACTGGCCAGGTCCTTCCAAGCAGTGGTCACCAGAACGCGGTCGCCCCGAGTAAATCCTTTGGCAATGTCGATATTCATGAATGAATCGCAAGAATATGGAGTCTTGCGCTGGTGACCTATGTTTACCCCTGAAAATTAGCAACGTTTATTAGTTTAAATTAATAATAAACAAATTTTTTTTTACTTTTTACTTACTTCTTCACAGCCGGTGTTTTACCCGGCAAAAATAGGACATTTTTCACGACAATGATGCCAATTTTTTGGCAAGGGCGGCCTATTTTTATTAATTTCAATAACTACAACTTCTTTTTACCATGAAATTTTTACCAAAAATAAGTTTATTTTTTAACTACAATACTAAGTACCTTGAATAAATAGTTCGTTAACACAACATTTAAATAACTAACTCCGAAATTTCGACAAATTTGGTATTTTAAAGTTCGAGCTAATTGGTAGCACTGTCAGGTATACGGTTTGCCGACGATTTTTAGCTCATTTTTTTCGAGAGGTTTTATAAAAAGCATATTTTTAAAATATAACCCGAAGTAAATATAAAAATCGTAGTATGCAGATAGTTCATCAAATTCATTACAGTTGTCTTAAATAAAGTTATACTTTTGACAAACATTTATAAGTTGGTTAATTTTATCAAAACGTCCGGCAAAATACGGGGATTTAGAAACCGTCAAAAAAATGACATCTGTGACACCGAGATTTGCTTATTCGGGGAAAATCGGTTGGAATGGTTTTCTGTGACACCCCCGATTGGATTTTTAAGCGCAGCATCGTCTTGACTTATGAGTCGTAAAATAGCACGAAAATTTCCATCATTTCTATTTTCAACAGTTTCATCTTAAAATATACTTCATCTATCTCTATGACCACGAAGTGCAATTCCTTGCCTTCCGCATAAAAGAATAATACGAAGTATCGGTTTTAATTTTTCATAATAGGCATTCTTTGCCCTCTCTTTGTGCTGATCGAGTTGAAATCAATTGATGTGATTTTGCCAAGTCTACGTCGTGTATCCCCCCCCCCCCCCCCCCCCCCCCCCCCCCCCCCCCCCCCCCCCCCCCCCCCCCCCCCCCCCCCCCCCCCCCCCCCCCCCCCCCCCCCCCCCCCCCCCCCCCCCCCCCCCCCCCCCCCCCCCCCCCCCCCCCCCCCCCCCCCCCCCCCCCCCCCCCCCCCCCCCCCCCCCCCCCCCCCCCCCCCCCCCCCCCCCCCCCCCCCCCCCCCCCCCCCCCCCCCCCCCACTTATGGTAATCGTGGTTCTGATGGGTGCGGAAGTTTGATTTAATCCAATGGCGGAATGGTTTTTTGTGTTCCTAAATTGAACAATTGTTCCTAATTGAACAGCCATACTTCCACCAGTTCTAACACCTGCAGTTAGCGCAGTACTTGCAAAAAGCACCATCTTCTTTTGCAGAGTATGCTAACCAAGAAACGCATCTAGCCATGATCGTTGGAAAGACAAATTCCGAATGGATTTCGGGAACTTAAATGTTGACGGAGGAACCCACGTTTCATTTATCACTTTCAATGATTCTGCTGAGTTTTTTTGTTCCGTGGAATTTCTAACTATTATTCCTATATCATTATGTAAATTATGAAATTCATAATTCATAATATGTATCTTGTTTGTTTTTGTTGTTTTTATGTTGTTTTCTGTCGTTGATGTAGCACCTTCTAACGCGAGCTGTTCTGCTGGCGAATCTGCAAATGGATAGCTTTCGCTATTTGATACAGAAGTAGAATTTATATCAAGAATATAATCTTGATATATTGATAACTATTCTTGACATCCATTGCCTGTTTGGAGGTCAGGATCAGTTCGATGAAAATATGAATATAATGTTCTTTTCATAATTGTCTGTTACATCCAATGAAGGGGATTTACGTTCATTTTGAGTTGGTTTTTTGCCACCAATAAACACTGTTCGATAGCAACAGAGATGCATTGTATCACAATCGAGAACACTATGTTTCATTGAAAATGCTCCTTAAGATATTGCGCCAAAAATTCAAAATTTAAATTTAATTAAAGCTAGCAATACCTACTTTGGCGGAACTTGAACGATTTTAAAATTAATTTGTCCAACAGTCTTTATATTAACTCAACTAAAAATATTTTCACATTTTTTATTGAATTTTTAGCTTTGTCATTAGTTATTAGTCATTAGTATGATGATTATTTTTATACCCGTTACTCGTAGAGTAAAAGGGTATATTGTATTCGTGCAAAAGTATGTAACAGGGAGAAGGAAGCGTTTCCGACCCCATAAAGTATATATATTCTTGATCAGGATCACTAGCCGAGTCGATCTAGCCATGTCCGTCTGTCCGTCTGTCTGTCCGTCTGTCTCGTCTGTCCGTCCGTCCGTCCGTCCGTCTGTCTGTATGAACGCTGAGATCTCGGAAACTATAAAAGCTAGAAGGTTGAGATTTCACACACATATTCTTGGGCTTCCTACGCAGCGCAAGTTTGTTTCATCGAGGTGCCACGCCCCCCTAACGCCCACAATCGCCATAACGATTTTCAAATGTGTCTGGAGGCCACATCTTTTAAGATTTTAAAAAATATATAAACGCAATTTTATAGTGTTTATTAATACCTATCGAAATGTAGAAGACATTTTTCAAATCGGACCATTCATTAAAAAGTTATACGCAATCAAAATTGTTTATATATCTATCTCCCTCGCACTCCCTTTAGCCCCAATAGATAGTCGGGACACCAACCCGAGTACAGCGTTCGCACTCCCTTTAGCTGAGTGACGGGTATTAGATAGTCGGGACACCAACCCGACTATAGCGTTCTCTTGTTTTTTATCAAAATACTCTAACAACACTAAGTGTTTAAAATTTTAGGGCTAAAACCAAATTTACTTAACTAAGTCCATTAATTTCAAGAAATAAAAAATTATAAGTAAGCATTCTTGTAGCACTTGTCAATAATCAATTTCAATTCAAATGAACAAATTTGCTAAACAATTTTAATTCTTTTGAGTCGCCCTTTTTATTTTTTTTTACTATCACCCCTACAACCAAATCCTGGATCCCGCCACTGGCTCAGTGAGAGAGTGCGCCGTTCACAATTATTATTATTATTATTAATTATTTTTTAATAGTTTTTTATCTAATTAATAATTTAAAAATAATTTTTTCATATACACTTGTATATCAGAAATCGCTTAGACGCATGTACTTAACAGTGTCTGATGGTGCGACCGGTAAGGTGTCTGCCCTTGAAGTGAGAGGACCCCGGTTCAGGTCCCACTGGTAAATGAGTTGAAGTATTTATACCCGTTACTCGTAGAGTAAAAGGGTATACGTTGTATTCGTGCAAAAGTATAAAATAGCTAGAAGGAGCGTTTCCGACCCTATAAAGTATATGTTTTCTTGATCAGGGTCACTAGCCGAGTCGATATAGCCATGTCCGTCTGTCCGTCTTTCCGTCTGTCCGTCTGTCTGTCTGTCCGTATGAATGCTGAGATTTTGGAAACTACAAAGGCTAGAAGGTTGAGATTTCCCACACATGTTCTTGGGTTTACGCAAATAGGTGCCACGCCCCCTTTAACGCCCACAATCGCCCACTAACGATTTTGAAGTGTGTCTGGCGCCCACACCTTTAAAGATTTCGGAGAATATAAATGCAATTTTGTTGTGTATGTTTATACCTATCGAAATGTAGAAGAAATTTTTTAAATCGGACCATTCATTAAATAGTTATGCGCAAATCAAAAAATTGTATATATCCATCTCCCCACACTCCCTGTAGCGAACTACGTTTCGAGAGCAGATGGTAATGTAATCTACGTTAAGCACGCGCTGGTTCCGGCATGAGTTACCAGTAGAGGGGGTCGGGGATATGTTTCATGAACGCTGCTACTTGCCTATATCTAAACAACAAAATCTTATTAATTCGCGTGCTAAAAGGTACGAGGATTCCCAGGACAAGGGACCGGACTATTGACTAGTAACGGACAGACAAGGACGAACAAGGATGTAGTGCCTTTTTATGTCAGCGGTTGTTCAGTGACTTGCCCACCCTACCATGATCACCATCGACCAGATATATTTATGGTGATCCCTAAAAGGCGACTACACTTTACACGACAGATAACATTCGACGACGCATGGCTTCCCTATTGACACTACTCCACTTTAAAGAACATTATAAATTTTATTTTTAAACATAGAATAATCCTATAACTGACAAAAATTAATTCTAAACAAGTTCATTAGGATCCTAAGAAGTGATTACAGTGGGGGTTGTGTAAAAAATTGAAATATAATGTATAAACTAAATATAGCGATCGCTTAATTTTTCAGAGCTCATGTAGATAAGGTTCATAGTTTACCGAGAACAATAGTAATGTAGAGAGTAATGTAGAGAATGGGTAAGCGCATGCCATTATTATTGTGGCTTGCATTTTTAATTTTGTTTTTGTTTTTTTTTTTGAACAGGGAGTTGTGGGTTGGGCTTTATGGGGAGAAAATTTTTTGAATTGGAGTTTCTTTAATTTTTTTCAGTACGGCATTTAGTAAGGGTGAATTTTTAATTTTGTAACGAGTTAAATTTTAATGTTTGTTTTCTCTTTAGTCTTTGTTTTTATTTAAAAAAAGGTAGTTGAGATTCTTGGTGACATTACAATAGACTCACTTTGTTTTCCCACGATGAAGCGCTTCTGGAAGGGCCTGTGAAAGAGAACCTCAACTACTTAAGAGATCACTTGTGTTACTCTCACTCGCCTTACTCGTAATTTACAGCGGTACGGTACTCTGCCGTTAAGATATGGGAGAGGGAAGGGAAACGTACATGGGAAGACGGGACTGCTCAGCTCTAATGCATATTTTTCCTGTTATTGACCTTCTCTTGATTATAACCATTCTCTTGAAGCTACTTAAACTAAATTTCAGCTTCGATCTGCTTCTAGTGGCGTATAATGACGCGTAAAATTCGTAACTTTGAGTTTAAATGTGATTAGAATTGCTTTCGTATTTCAAAGGATGGTTATTTCAAAATTTAATTTCTTTCTTGGGGCTTTATTTCCCTACCTTACGGACTGTATTGCCGGTAAATGGTCCCTAGCCTAAATTTCGTTGGCTACTGGGCTACTCTACAACATATAAAACGGGCATGTAGAAAAATATATTTAGGTAAATGTAAAATAAAATTTCAGCGCTATGTTTGCTGCTGCGGGATCTCGGATTCTGCTGCTGCTGCTTTGATTGGAGGTTGATCGGTTGGTTGGTTGGTTGGTTGGTTAGTTTGGTTTCGATTGGCCTTTCTTCACTCTTCTTCAGCCAAGCCTGGCTTTTAGGGCACAGAGATTATGTAATTAGGTTCACTTGAAATATTAAGGCGTTCAGCCGCCGTTTCTTCACCTTCCTACAAAAAACTTACCCTCTAGGGGTTGGCACTTTAACACTTTTATATACAAGTTGAAACGGCACTTGCCGGTGATTTTGGTAATTTTGGATATACTTGGAATTTTTCCTTTATCTCACAAAACTTTATGGCTCACTGCACTTTCAACCTCGACTGGTAATTTTGGTGTGTTCCTACCGAAATTAAACTTCGGGTCGGGACCCTGAGTCCGACCCGTCGCTCAACTATTCACCATTTTGGTGAAGTTTGAGAATTCTGGCTCAAGAGACTATCTTTATGCAAACCTCCGACCAAACTATGTTGCCTACTTTTGGGCCGAAAGCAATCTTAGCCAAAAGACAAGCAATCCTACATCCCTTTAGGAGTGACGGGTATTAGATAGTCGGGACACCAACCCGACTATAGCGTTCTCCTTTTTTTGGGTTTAAGTGGTTTTCCTCCCCTGCCAACCGATGGGGCAGTCGTACTTTCCATCAACGATTGGACTGAAATCCCAGCCCTGATTTTATCCTTCACGCCGTCCTACTGGTTTGTTTTTCAGGGGAACCACCCACTTGTTTTATGCCTACCGCCAGGCACACTTAACCATTGCCACTGATTCAAGGGGTTGAACCAGTCGCCTACTAGACACTGCATTACCTCGGGCGGACCATTGCCCAGCCGGCACACTCGTGGAGGGTACAGCTGGAGGATTTTCACCAGCCTAGATGGATATTAATAATTTAAACAAAATCTCAATTTACACTTTTACAATAACTTTAAAAATGTGGGCGCTAGATAGAACTTACTCGTGTGATTCAGGGCGTTCGCATAACAAGCTTGCGTACGAAACGCTTTCTTTTACCTGTTACATACTTTTCTCGACGAATACAACATTTATATTCTGATTGCAGTCCATCACTCGGGTGACATTTGTTTTTATAAATAGCCGAAAAACATGCCTGCAGTCACACAATTAAACGGACCGGTCACACGGCGATTCTTCTTGTAAACGTGTGTGCGTTTTTCGCGTGCGATTGCTGGTGTTTCTTTTTTATTCAGAAAATCGTCAAATCCAAGTTTGCAAATAATCGGTAAGGTGGTTTGAGAAAAACTCGATTGATCTGGGAACCTGAAAAACAAAAAGATATGGGCTTTGCAAGTTAAGTTTTTCAGGTCCAGGTAATTCCCAGATCAATCGAGTTTTTCTCGAAACCACCTTACCGATTATTTGCAAACTTGGATAAATTTTTCTGAATAAAAAGAAACACCAGCAATCGCACGAGAAAAACGACACACACGTTTACAAAGAAGAATCGCCGTGTGACCGGTCCGTTTAATTGTGTGACTGCAGGCATGTTTTCGGCTGTTATAAAAACAAATGTCACCCGAGTGCATGGACTGCAATCAGAATATAAATGTTGTATTCGTCGAAAAGTATGTAACAGGTAAAAGAAAGCGTTTCGTACGCAAGCTTGTTATGCGAACGCCCTGAATCGCATACACGGTAAGTTCTATCTAGCGCCCACATTTTTAAAGTTATTGTAAAAGTGTAAATTAGATTTTGTTTAAATTATTAATATCCATCTAGGCTGGTGAAAATCCTCCAGCTGTACCCTCCACGAGTGTGCCGGCTGGGCAATGGTCACTGCCCGAGGTAATGCAGTGTCTAGCTAAGGCGACTGGTTCAACCCCTTGAATCAGTGGCAATGGTTGGGGGTGCCTGGCGGTAGGCATAAAACGCAAGTGGGTGGTTCCCCTGAAAAACAAACCAGTATGGACGGCGTGAAGGATAAAATCAGGGCTGGGATTTCAGTCCAATCGTTGATGGAAAGTACGACTGCCACCATCGGTTGGCACGGGGAGGAGAAAACCACTTAAAACCCAAAAAGAGAGAACGCTATAGTCGGGTTGGTGTCCCGACTATCTAATACCCGTCACTCAGCTAAAGTGGTGTAGGATTGCTTGTCTTTTGGCTAAGATTGCTTTCGGCCCAAAAGTAGGCAACATAGTTTGGTCGAAGGTTTTGCATAAAGATAGTCTCTTGAGCCAGAATTCTCAAACTTCACCAAATTGGTGAATAGGCTTGAGCGACAGGTCGGACTCAGGGTCCCGACCCGAAGTTTAATTTCGGTAGGAACACACCAAAATTATCAGTCGAGGTTGAAAGTGCAGTGAGCCATAAAGTTTTGTGAGATAAAGGAAAAATTCCAAGTATATCCAAAATTACCAAAATCACCGGCAAGTGCCGTTTCAACTTGTATATAAAAGTGTTAAAGTGCCAGCCCCTAGAGGGTAAGTTTTTTTGTAGAGAAGGTGAAGAAACGGCGGCTGAACGCCTTAATATTTCAGGTGGCACCTAATTACATAACCTCTGTGCCCTAAAAGCCAGGCTTGGGCTGAAGAAGGGAGTGAAGAAAGGCCAAATCGAAACCAAACTAACCAACCAACCAACCAACCGATCAACCTCCAATCAAAGCAGCAGCAGCAGAATCCGAGATCCCGCAGCAGCAAACATAGCGCTGGAAATTTTATTTTACATTTACCTAAATATATTTTTCTACATGCCCGTTTTATATGTTGTAGAGTAGCCCAGTAGCCAACGAAATTTAGGCTAGGGACCATTTACCGGCAATACAGTCCGTAAGCCGTAGGGAAATAAAGCCCCAAGAAAGAAATGAAATTTTGAAATAACCATCCTTTGAAATACGAAAACAATTCTAATCACATTTAAAACTTAAAGTTACGAATTTTACGCGTCATTATAAGCCACTAGAAGCAGATCGAAGCTGAAATTTAGTTTAAGTAGTTTTAAGAGAATAGTTATAATCAAGAGAGAAGGTCAATAACAGGAAAATATGCATTAGAGCTGAGCAGTCCCGTCTTCCCATGTACGTTTCCCTTCCCTCTCCCATATCTTAACGGCAGAGTACCGTACCGCTGTAAATTACGAGTAAGGCGAGTGAGAGTAACACAAGTGATCTCTTAAGTAGTTGAGGTTCTCTTTCACAGGCCCTTCGAGAAGCGCTTCATCGTGGGAAAACAAAGTGAGTCTATTGTAATGTCATAAGAATCTCAACTACCTTTTTTTAAATAAAACAAAAGACTAAAGAGAAAACAAACATTAAAATTTAACTCGTTACAAAATTAAAAATTCACCCCTTACTAAATGCCGTACTGAAAAAAATTAAAGAAACTCCAATTCAAAAAATTTTCTCCCCATAAAGCCCAACCCACAACTCCCTGTTAAAAAAAAAAAAACAAAAACAAAATTAAAAATGCAAGCCACAATAATAATGGCATAAGTTTACCCATTCTCTACATTACTCTCTACATTACTATTGTTCTCGGTAAACTATGAGCCTTATCTACATGAGCTCTGAAAAATTAAGCGATCGCTATATTTAGTTTTTATACATTATATTTAAATTTTTATACACAACTTACACTGTAATCACTTCTTAGGATCCTAATGAACTTGTTTAGAATTAATTTTTGTCAGTTAGTAGGATTATTCTATGTTTAAAAATAAAATTTATAATGTTCTTTAAAGTGGAGTAGTGTCAATAGGGAAGCCATGCGTCGTCGAATGTTATCTGTCGTGTAAAGTGTAGTCGCCTTTTAGGGATCACCATAAATATATCTGGTCGATGGTGATCATGGTAGGGTGGGCAAGTCAGCTTGAACAACCGCTGACATAAAGGCACTACATCCTTGTTCGTCCTTGTCTGTCCGTTGCTAGTCAATAGTCCGGTCCCTTAGTCCTGCGGAGATCCTCGTACCTTTTAGCACGCGAATTAATAAGATTTTGTTGTTTAGATATAGAGCAAGTAGCAGCGTTCATGAAACATATCCCCGACCCCCCTCTACTGGTAACTCATGCCGGAACCAGCGCGTGCTTAACGTAGACTACATTACCATCTGCTCTCGAAACGTAGTTCGCTACAGGGAGTGCGAGGGAGATGGATATATACAATTTTTTTGATTGCGCATAACTATTTAATGAATGGTCCGATTTAAAAAATTTCTTCTACATTTCGATAGGTATAAACATACACAACAAAATTGCATTTATACTTCTCCGAAATCTTTAAAGGTGTGGGCGCCAGACACACTTCAAAATCGTTAGTGGGCGATTGTGGGCGTTAAAGGGGGCGTGGCACCTATTTGCGTAGGAAGCCCAAGAATATGTGTGGGAAATCTCAACCTTCTAGCCTTTGTAGTTTCCAAAATCTCAGCGTTCATACGGACAGACAGACAGACGGACAGACGGAAAGACGGACAGACGGACATGGCTATATCGACTCGGCTAGTGACCCTGATCAAGAAAACATATACTTTATAGGGTCGGAAACGCTTCCTTCTAGCTGTTACATACTTTTGCACGAATACAATATACCCTTTTACTCTACGAGTAACGGGTATAAATACTTCCAACTCATTTGCACCAGTGGGACCTGAACCGGGGTCCTCTCACTTCAAGGGCAGACACCTTACCAGTCGCACCATCAGACACTGTTAAGTACATGCGTCTAAGCGATTTCTGATATACAAGTGTATATGAAAAAAATTATTTTTAAATTATTAATTAGATAAAAAACTATTAAAAAATAATTAATAATAATAATAATAATTGTGAACGGCGCACTCTCTCACTGAGCCAGTGGCGGGATCCAGGATTTGGTTGTAGGGGGTGATATTAAAAAAAAATAAAAAGGGCGACTCAAAAGAATTAAAATTGTTTAGCAAATTTGTTCATTTGAATTGAAATTGATTATTGACAAGTGCTACAAGAATGCTTACTTATAATTTTTTATTTCTTGAAATTAATGGACTTAGTTAAGTAAATTTGGTTTTAGCCCTAAAAATTTTAAACACTTAGTGTTGTTAGAGTATTTTGATAAAAAACAAGAGAGAACGCTATAGTCGGGTTGGTGTCCCGACTATCTAATACCCGTCACTCAGATAAAGGGAGTGCGAACGCTGTACTCGGGTTGGTGTCCCGACTATCTATTGGGGCTAAAGGGAGTGCGAGGGAGATAGATATATAAACAATTTTGATTGCGTATAACTTTTTAATGAATGGTCCGATTTGAAAAATGTCTTCTACATTTTGATAGGTATTAATAAACACTATAAAATTGCGTTTATATATTTTTAAAATCTTAAAAGATGTGGCCTCTAGACACATTTGAAAATCGTTTATGGCGATTGTGGGCGTTAGGGGGGGCGTGGCACCTCGATGAAACAAACTTGCGCTGCGTAGGAAGCCCAAGAATATGTGTGTGAAATCTCAACCTTCTAGCTTTTATAGTTTCCGAAATCTCAGCGTTCATACAGACAGACGGACTCGACTCGGCTAGTGATCCTGATGAAGAATATTATACTTTATGGGGTCGGAAACGCTTCCTTCTCCCTGTTACATACTTTTGCACGAATACAATATACCCTTTTACTCTACGAGTAACGGGTATAAAAATAAATCATCATACTAATGACTAATAACTAATGACAAAGCTAAAAATTCAATAAAAAATGTGAAAATATTTTTAGTTGAGTTAATATAAAGACTGTTGGACAAATTAATTTTTAAATCGTTCAAGTTCCGCCAAAGTAGGTATTGCTAGCTTTAATTAAATTTAAATTTTGAATTTTTGGCGCAATATCTTAAGGAGCATTTTCAATGAAACATAGTGTTCTCGATTGTGATACAATGCATCTCTGTTGCTATCGAACAGTGTTTATTGGTGGCAAAAAACCAACTCAAAATGAACGTAAATCCCCCTTCATTGGATGTAACAGACAATTATGAAAAGAACATTATATTCATATTTTCATCGAACTGATCCTGACCTCCAAGCAGGCAATGGATGTCAAGAATAGTTATCAATATATCAAGATTATATTCTTGATATAAATTCTACTTCTGTATCAAATAGCGAAAGCTATCCATTGCAGATTCGCCAGCAGAACAGCTCGCGTTAGAAGGTGCTACATCAACGACAGAAAACAACATAAAAACAACAAAAACAAACAAGATACATATTATGAATTATGAATTTCATAATTTCCCACATAATGATATAGGAATAATAGTTGAGAAATTCCACGGAACAAAAAACTCAGCAGAATCATTGAAAGTGATAAATGAAACGTGGGTTCCTCCGTCAACATTTAAGTTCCCGAAATCCATTCGGAATTTGTCTTTCCAACGATCATGGCTAGATGCGTTTTCTTGGTTAGCATACTCTGCAAAAAGAAGATGGTGCTTTTTGCAAGTACTGCGTAGCTGCGGGTGTTAGAACTGGTGGAAATATGGCTGTTCAATTAGGAACAATTGTTCAATTTAGGAACACAAAAAACCATTCCGCCATTGGATTAAATCAAACTTCCGCACCCATCAGAACCACGATTACCATAAGAATTCGATTTTGGGTATTGAAAGCCTGCGCGACATTGAGCTTGGCAAAATCACATCAATTGATTTCCAACTCGATCAGCACAAAGAGAGGGCAAAGAATGCCTATTATGAAAAATTAAAACCGATACTTCGTATTATTCTTTTATGCGGAAGGCAAGGAATTGCACTTCGTGGTCATAGAGATGATGGAAGTATATTTTAAGATGAAACTGTTGAAAATAGAAATGATGGAAATTTTCGTGCTATTTTACGACTCATAAGTCAAGACGATGCTGCCTTAAAATCCAATCGGGGGTGTCACAGAAAACCATTCCAACCGAATTTTCCCCGAATAGCAAATCTCGGTGTCACAGATGTCATTTTTGACGGTTTCTAAATCCCCCGTATTTTGCCGGACGTTTTGATAAAATTAACCAACTTATAAATGTTTGTCAAAAGTATAACTTTATTTAAGACAACTGTAATGAATTTGATGAACTATCTGCATACTACGATTTTTATATTTACTTCGGGTTATATTTAAAAATATGCTTTTTATAAAACCTCTCGAAAAAATGAGCTAAAAAAAATCCGTCGGCAAACCGTATACCTGACAGTGCTACCAATTAGCTCGAACTTTAAAATACCAAATTTGTCGAAATTTCGGAGTTAGTTATTTAAATGTTGTGTTAACGAACTATTTATTCAAAGGTACTTAGTATTGTAGTTAAAAAATAAACTTATTTTTGGTAAAAATTTCATGGTAAAAGAAGTTGTAGTTATTGAGAAATTAATAAAAATAGGCCGCCCTTGCAAAAAATTGGCATCATTGTCGTGAAAAATGTCCTATTTTTGCCGGGTAAAACACCGGCTGTGAAGAAGTAAGTAAAAAAGTAAAAAAAAATTTGTTTATTATTAATTTAAACTAATAAACGTTGCTAATTTTCAGGGGTAAACATAGGTCACCAGCGCAAGACTCCATATTCTTGCGATTCATTCGCGAATATCGACATTGCCAAAGGATTTACTCGGGGCGACCGCGTTCTGGTGACCACTGCTTGGAAGGACCTGGCCAGTGAGCTAAATGCCCATGGACCACCGTGTAAAACCGCTGACGGGTGGCGCCGAGTAAGTACATAGTATGTACTATTGTACATACACACATGTCTATTAAATGTGATTTTTGGTAAATAAATTAAGGTTTGGAAGGATTGGAAGCAGTTGATAAAAAAAAAGATTGCAACCAACAAAAAGGAGACCAGGGCGACAGGAGGTGGTCCCTTTCAACAGGAAACGCCATAGCAGTCGCTATCGATGGTAGAAGGAATAGCCGGGGCTGAGGCTTTTGGGTTAACCAAGGAAGACGAGCTCCCATCCCCTTCAGGTAATTACCATATAAACCCATCGATTAACAATTTTAATTTACAAAGCTTAATTTCAACCATCAGCTAAAAGGCCTCGAAAGGAAATCAGTGCTGCCCCCCAAGGTGAGGACGAAGACACGGTCGAAGAACCCGCCATCTTCCAATTGCCGCGAGAGTCTCCAACTCCAAAGAGAAATTTCAAGGGTGGATTTCATTTGAATGGAAACGCCGATCTCAGCACCCATGTAGCCGAAGAAGGTGCAAAGATAGCAGAAATGGCTGAGGGCATTAAGAATTTAAATAAGACCCTAAAGGACGGCAATGATGCCATTGTAAAACAAATGATAAAGCAAAATGAACTCATTGCGGAAAACAATCGTTTGTTAAATTTATTAATTAATAAAAACATCTAGCAAAGGAAAATTAAATACAGTTTTTATACCCTTGCAGAGGGTATTATGATTTCAGTCAGAAGTTTGCAACGCAGTGAAGGAGACGTTTCCGACCCCATAAAATATATGTATTCTTGATCAGCATCACTAGACGAGTCAATCTAGCCATGTCCGTCTGTCCGTCCGTCTTTCCGTCTGTCCGTCTGTCCGTCTGTCTGTTTCTACGCAAACTAGTCTCTCATTTTGTAAGCTATCGGGATGAAACTTTCCCAAAAGTCTTCTTACTATTGCAGGTAGTATATAAGTCGGAACCGACCGGATCGGACAACTATATCCTATAGCTCCCATAGGAAATTCTAGCTTCGGTGTTTTTTGAAGTATTACCTTCTAATCTTGGGAATATAATTTTTTATATATTTCTGAATTTCGAATTAAATATTTAAAAAATCGGATCACTATATCATATAGCTGCTATCGGAACGGTCGAAAAATTAAACGGAAATTAATAGGAAAAAAATTATATCTTTGTTCATTTTTATTACATTCTCTTCTACTCTGGGATATGACTATTTTTAAATATTTCCGAATTTCGATTTTAATTTTAAAAAGATCGAACTACTATATCATTTAGCTGCCATAGAAACGATCGAAAAATGTATGTGAAATAATAGGAAATTTAACATTTTTGCGATTTGTAAATTAATAGAATGATCTGCAAGGGTATATAAGCTTTGCCGAAGCTAGCTTCCTTTCTTGTTTTTATTCTCTTCAGACTCCCTTAACCATCTATCATATTCGTTTCTTCCAAGCATGTGGTGAAAAAATCGAGTATAACTTTAACGCTCATTTAGCCGGAGGCTTTAAAAAAGGTTCCCTGACAGCCTCCTTTGCCGGCCCACCCTTCGGGTTTCACGTCTGACTGTCTATCTGTCGCATTGTTGGCCTTGCTATCACGGCAAAGGTTGTGGAGTGCACAGCACACATTAATAATGCGGCTAACCTTTAAGGGATGGTACAACAAACATCCTCTCAAGAACACCAATGGTTCTTTCTACAACATTTCTGGCCGACGCATGGCGAAGGTTAAACAAATGTTGACCAGTTCCTGCAGCTGGGCTTCGATAAGGGGTCAAAACGAAAGGTTCCAGTGGATATCCGGAGTCACCAAGAAGCCAGCTTCCACGGACCCCATATTTTTGTTGCAGAAATTCTCTGGCCAGGCTCATATTCCAAGCAAATGAATCGTGGGTTGCCCCTGTCATTACCGCATCCACAAAGAGTATTCGTAGATTATAGTCACAAATCTGTAGAGTATATCAAACTTAATACTAATACAGCCTTAAGGAACGACATTTAAACAATTGACATGAACAAAAAGCTATTTAACTACTTAAACGTAATACCCACAGATAGCACAGTAACACTTTTGAGCAAACATCAAAATAGTTGCATTAATAGTTGCAATGCAATAGTTGCATTTTTGCTAAAATACCCTTTCCTGTTCAAGTAATGGGACTCTCCTTCATTTGGCTTAATTACTTTTATATTGGTGCCATCAATACATCCAATAACTCCAGGAATCCCGTACTTATTGTAGAAATGGGTTTTAGATTTGACGATAGCCTCATTGGTTTGGTCAAATTTAATGAATTTTGGGCAAAGAATCCTTTCCATCAAGGGAAGAGTCCTTTCCAATTACTCTTTGAAAGGAGCCAACTGCCAGGAACCGCAGAACCTTGGCCAGCTGGAACAAGGGCGGGATTGATGATTTTGGGATGTGCTCCTCAATCAGATGAAACACCATCACAAATGTATGTTTATCAAGTCGGAAATTGTACCGAAATGCTGAAAATGCTGAAATTGGCCAACTTTCCGGAGCTATCACAGGCAAACGGATTTATGGTTTGTTTTGATGTTGAAGTTTTTTAAACGATACACTCTTTATCTTTTAGACCCCATACTTAGAATAATTTTAGGATTTTTAAGGGAGAAACAAATTCTAGAAAACATAGTCAACAAAACATAAAAGCATACAGCTGCGGTCAAAATAGTAGTAGTGTTGCCGCCCCGTTAGGGATGACGAGGGGAGTCAGGGCCATCAATGGGCGATACGTCGTCGTCTCGACAATTTTATTGTTTAAATTGGGCGCCACCTTGCCGAGCACACCACACAGAGGCATCACCCATATTCAGACAGTCGGAGTCGCTCCTCGCGCCTGCGGCAGTTCCATCTCCCCACAGCGACAACTCACTCGCACATTTCGATCTTCATATACATTTTAATATCCACAGTAAGTACTAATGTTTAACATCGTTATTGTTTATCTTCCATTAACTATCTTTCTTTCAACCTTCAATACCCAAGCTGGCCGCCGTCTTAGTATTTACGCGGTCAAAGCAGAGAATTTAATTCACACGGAAAAGCTACAGGCGCCGCGGAAAATGTGCTCCACCACTCATGTATGGGTGGAGCTCACAGTGAAACGAGGCGCACAATAAGGACATATACTATTCCTGTCCGGGTCACCTAATCCTGAGAAGCTCCTGGGAAAAGCTGGGGAAAAGAAGGGACAGGCCAAAGTAAGTAAACGCGCTGTAAACTCCCCCGGCGAAAACTAATACTTGCGACCTTGTTCACAGGCAACCACGAAGATCAACAACGGTTTTTGGGTCGGAATCCGGACAAATTTACAGATTAATAGGGAATGTTTATAAATTAAGTCACAACTGTGTACACATATAAATAACAATTATAATTTTCAGCCACTTCTGGGCTAGGCACGGGCGATATGATACCCCAGCCGAGAACTATGCCGCCAGAGGCCAGTGGCAATACACGACTGGGACCGGTTGAGGAACGGTTGTGAAGGAAAAAATGATTGCGTTGCCTCCCAACGCCGTCAGCTACCGGTCAGATGACCACAAATCAAGTGGGACGCAAAAGCTCGGAACGGATTCACCGAGGGATGTTGTACAGCGTTGGCGGCGTCCAGGAAAGCGAGGTGAGTGGTTCCAGTGTCGCTGATCAGTATCAATCGGGCTCCAAAATATTATAAATATATGCGAGACCCAACCAAGCGATTTACATCCGATCACTTATGTCGATGAGGGAATTATGATCATCAATGATCAATCAGCGCAGGTACAAGTAGACAACGGAACAAGCGTCTGGATACACGGGACGCATCTCGTCACCTTTAGTGAGCGCGTCACAGTAAACGAAACCCTGGTTTTGAACCAAAACTCCGCCCAGAAGAGGACTTCGGGGGTGGCAAGCTCACCCTCACTGAACATCACCATCACTCAAAATACTCTGAGCCTCCCCTACCTTTACCGCTTGAGTGAACTTAACCTGGAATACTTTCAGAAGTTTGGAAATAAAATCAACACCAATCAGACACGCATGGTAGCGCTAATTACAGGAGTAATATGTTGCGCATTGATTTGTGTCGGCCTAACCTACATGCGACTCACCGGTGCCAGAAGATCTGCGGTCCAACTAAGGAGGGTGATCGCTGAAATATGGTCGGCCGACGGCGGCCTCAATCTTGAGGGGGGAGTAGTTAACTAAGTAGCTAACCGGACTGAGGCGATGACCGAATGTCCGAAGCCCAGCGGCGGCCAAAACCGCTGACTCGTGCATAGCCGGCAAACACAGCATATTTGCGTGGCCGCTATGAATTTCATTTTTTGTTAACTCTAAATCAGTTCACTTCAAGCTATGTAAGAATAAAGAACAGAAGTTCTAAAGCTTTGAAAAACTCCGGCAACCACCTTTAGATCTCTCTCATTTTTGCGCTGACTGAGTCTCTAGGCCAGCAGGCAAAGGGGGCAGTGTGAAGGCCTAGCCATCCGGCTATGACTGCAGCGAGGGATCCCCGATCTCCACATACGTGGAACGAGATAAGGCCCCCTCCTCCCCCGCACTACCGAGCGGGCTTCAACTGGTGCGACCAGCGGCTAACATATTCCTCCCGCGTTTACGGGAGGCAATTACAAGCAGCAGCTTCCAGCAGCCTACCCTCACGCGTGGGTGCTAACACATCCCCCCGCACCTACGGGAGGCAACCACAAACTGCTGGCCGCCACTCAACTATAACGGGCGCTCCCAGAAGCGACCGCTTCCCCCGCGCCTACAAGCGGGCATCTCAGAGAAGACCACCCTTGGCAGTGCGGCCGTCGAGGACCACCTCGGGCCGCGCCCTGCGAAAAGATTAATTTGTACAATACATGTACAATACAATACATACACACAATGTGTGTGTATGTTTCTACTTAAAAGTAGATAATGTGCTTAAATACAAATAAAAATATTAATTTCCTTTCAGCCAATGCAAAATTTGTCGGTTGTGTGTTAGCGCAAGCAGATGAAGAAGGAACCGAGCTCCCCATCGCTTGTATGTCCGAAAAACTCTCGAAAGCCCAACAGAACTATTCGGTTACCGAATTGGAATGCTTGGCTGTAATTAGAGGGATCCACAAATTCAGGGCGTATATCGAGGGACAAGACTTCGTAATAGTTACCGACCACGCGTCACTTCAGTGGCTAATGAAGCAGAAAGACTTATCGGGGACGTTAGCCCGATGGTCAATCCGCTTGCAAGGGTTTTCATTCGAGATTAAACACAGAAAAGGTACTCAAAATGTCGTAGCTGATACGCTCTCCAGGAGAGACGAACTAGTAGTCAGTGAGATTGAAGATCTCGGCCCCATGATCGACATGTCATCAGAGGAGTTTAATTCGCAAGAATATTTAGATTTGATTAAAGGAATACAAGGTGAACAGTCGCGGTTGACAGACTTGCGGGTGGATAACGGGTATATCTATAAGCGACTCGAAGGCGCGGAAGGTAGTGATTCGTGGAAGCTTTGGGTGCCTTCAAACTTCCGAAACAGCGTTCTACATCGAGCACACGATCCATGCGACTCGGCTCACCTTGGCATGGGACGAATGGCGCAGAAGCTTAAGCAATTTTTCTTTTGGCCAGGGATGATTACACAAATCCGTGCATACATATCAAACTGTCCCACATGTAAATCCACTAAAGGTGCGAACTTAGTACTAAGGCCGCCCATGGGCAGACCAATGACATCGGATAGACCTTTTCAGAAATTGTATATGCATCTATTAGGGCCCTAGTCGAGGTCTAAAGAAGGTAATATCGGGTTATTGATTATAGTTATAGACATGTGGTCGTCTAAGTTCCATTTCTTACAACCGTTAAAGAAATTCACTTCGGATAAAATCTGCGATTATTTACTGAAACACGTCTTTAACACTTTCGGTGTTCCATAGGCAATTCTGACCGACAACGGTTCGCAATTTAAATCGGGACAGTTCAAGGCGTTCCTGACTCGTTTTGGCATCTCTCATATCTTCACAGCGATCTACTCCCCACAGGCTAACGCCAGTGAGAGGCTCAACCGTTCCGTCCTAGCAGCCGTACGTGCGTGCGTAGGTCAAGACCACACCAGTTGGGATAAGCACCTTAGCGAGATTAGTGGGTCATTAAGGGCAAACTTCCATCGTAGCACGGGTTACTCACCTTACTACCTTTGCTTCGGTCAGAACATGATACTGAAAGGCAAAGATCACGACCTTCTTCGTAAGCTAGATTTATTGCAAGACGATGTAGCGATAAAATATCCTGAATTTCTTCAATTAGCTCGACAAGAGTCCAAAGCAAGAATAGCAGACAGTCATGAGACCAATGCTCGAAAGTACAACTTACGAAGTCGGACCGTACAGCTGAAAGTTGGTGACTCAGTTTTTGCTAGAAATTTCGCGCAGAGCAATGCGGTTAAGAAATCCAGTAGCAAACTAGCGCCAGTTTTTATGAAATCAAAGGTAATCAAGAAAGTCAGCCCGGCATATTACGAACTAGCAAATGAGAAAGGCAAATCAATAGGCATATACCATCTTAAAGATATTCAAATTGGCAAATAGACAGAACATCATTTCAGTTAACAGCTTTTCGGTATATGATTCTCCATCTGTTAACTGTGGTTGTAGGGTACAGATTACAGACGCACGCATAAGGGTTAAGATATTGGCTTTACGTCGTTTCTCGTTCGCATCTCTCTAACGTAAACAGCGGCAGAATTCCCGAAATTACAGGCCAGCCTCTCTTTACTGCACATCTGCCATCTTGCTCACACGATTTACGCCGCGGCGACCGAAAATTTGGCGAATATCAGTGTGAACGAGAAGACGACGGAAAAATCACGCCATAACGCCGTTATTTTCCGTCTCTGCGCTTCCTACTTAAATTCCTGGAAGCGAAGTCAGCCACGTAGGCAAACTTCTTTGCGCAGCTCGTTCACTTGATTTTCTAGAGCCAAAGCCAACAGACGTGCGCTCAAACTCAAAGACAAGTATAATTATAAAGGTCCACGGGCAAAACTGATTGACAAAACTGTACCAGAGTGCGACAAGGCCTAACGCAAGCCAAAAAAGTGTTAATAAAAGTGAACAGTGCGAATCCATAGTCAGAGGTGAATTTTGTTAATATTCCTTGGGAGCTGATAGATTAATATTCAAACGTTTTTCAGAACCTAACCCCCCGATCGATCTTTCACCCGGCGCAACGCCATCGGCATGTTCATACCCTCGCTGACAGCCGTTGGCTGGTACGCCCGCACACGTGGTGCATCTTCTCGGCCCACGCTGTATGCAGGCTCTAAGACCGTGAAACGATCGCAATTCGGGGGTGGTTTACGAAGCTTGGTCGACAGTTCTCAGGCGAACATATCGTAACCATCGAGAAGAGAATTTTTACTAGAATTGACTGTGGAGTTCTGACCGGCCGAGGAAGCACCGCATTTCAACAGTGCACATCGACAGCGGAGTGCATCTTCAGTCCCTTTCAACGCCACTCGTCAGCAACTAGACGTGTAGCCTAATATACCTTGCTACCTCAGCTTATCTAGAAATAATTTATAGAAATAATTCGTTTAGTTAACTTCGGTTATCTACCTCTGAAATGATTTGAATATTCCTTGAAGTCTAGCCCATAAGTATATATATATTACCAGCCTGTGCCTAAAATGCGCCAGAGCAACCTGTAAAGGGGTAGGTTAGAAACAACCGCTAATTGTGAAATAAATGAAAGCTATGAAATGTCAGTATCGCGCAACAGAATGATCGTGTAATTTAATTTCTAAATGGATCGTCACCGGAACATGATAAAGTTTGAGGGGTATTAATCTACAATTTAATGTTAGATAAGGGAAAACCCGAAATAATGAACAGGATACCATGGAAGGGTGGGTGGAGAATAGGGGGCAAACAACGTCCAAGTCTCCCTAAATCTGAGATCGTTTGGAGATCTGTTCCTCTTAGCGTAACTCAATAGTGGGTATGTCGATTTCAACTCCTTTAGGTACATTTTATTAGTTTCAGACAGTGCACTTATTTTCTTGTTTTTATGTTAAGGTATGTCTAAAGTGGAAAGAACCCACGCCAGTCCGACGAGCATAGCGCAGAGCATCGCTAGAAGTGCACGACCTCTACGACAGCATACCGCGACGCAGCTTGAGAACCATTAGGATTCAAGTTGAACGCTACAAGTATTGTAACTGATAGTATACAAATTCACTACTTTTACATAGATCACATTTATTTATTATATAGCTCAGCCAGTAGCCCTCCGATTCTCTCTCATGAAGGATCTTCTACAAAGGTTGTTTACACAAAGGTTTTCAAAAAAACGCGCTAATAAGAAATAAGAAAGTCCTGACAACCGTACTCCACGTTAATTTTAAGCGAACGAAGCCGCTCCGGGTAAAGCTAGTTTATTATATAGCTCTGCCAGTAGCCTTCCGATTCTCTCTCATGAAGGATCTTCTACATGGGTTGTTTACACAAAGGTTTTCAAAAAAACGCGCTAATAAGAAATAAGAAAGTCCTGACAACCGTACCCCAAACTAATTTTAAGCGAACGAAGTCGCTCCGGGTAAAGCTAGTCCACTATAATTTGAGGGGTACATATTAACTTTTCGATTTTAAAAATCTAAATCGCTGCGATCGAGATGATTTTTGGATCAATAAATAATTCTATTAAAGACTTGAATGCTCAAGTTTTATTATACCCTTGCAGAGGGTATTATAATATCAGTCAGATGTTTGCAACGCAGTGAAGGAGACGTTTCCGACCACATAAAGTATATATATTCTTGATCAGCACCAATAGCCGAGTCCATCTAGCCATGTCCGTCTGTCCGTCTGTCCGTTTCTATGCGAACTAGTCTCTCAGTTTTAAAGCTATCGCGATGAAACTTTCCCAAAAGTCTTATTTCTACTGCAGGTAGTACATATGTCGGAACGTGCCGGATTGGACCATTATATCTTATGGCTCTCATAGGAATATTCGAACATTATACGTTTTTCATTATAAAGTAGGCATTTTGATTTCTGACATTTTAAAAACCAAATCTAAAAAATGGCCAATATACATCTGATATACCTGAAGATAAAGCGAGATAAAGCGTTTGAAGCTCTCAAAGAAGGTAAGTATGTATTTGAACTGCAAGGGTATACAAACTTCGGTCTGCCGAAGTTAACTTCCTTTCTTGTTATTTAATCGTTTTAAAGTATTTTTAAAGCTATTGAGTTACAGCGCCAAATATGCAGAAGCGAGCGCCCGCCGAGAGATCAAGAGATAAGAGAGCTAGAGCGTGAAAAGGGGAGGTTAAGTTTAAGATGAAAATTAGTTTTTGAAAAGGACAAATCATATGCCAAAAATGTTAATTTTGTGAGTTTTTGTGGCGCATTTCGATGCCAGAGACCGAAAATCAAGAAAGCGACAGCCAAGAAAGCGAAAGCAAAGATAACTGTGGGAAGGAAATGGGAAATTTGAGCTTTAATTACACCAGTTTACAAAAAAATCGTCGTCACCATAATTGAAGACAACCTTGGTTTTCTGTTAAAGTATATCTTCCTGATTAAGAAATGGGCACTTACAATTTTTTGTATGGTGTTAATTTTTTTTAAAGTGTAAAACACGTTTTTGGCCCTGTTATATTTTATATAATTTTTTCTGATAACCCGATTTTGGTCATCTTAGACCCATTTTACAGGTAATAGAATGTTCTTTAGCTTTCTTGTACACAGCATTGCGTTCCAGTCATTAGTGTAGAAGCTACTCTTCGTCAAATTTAAAAAAGTAAAAAAAACGCAAAAGATCTGGCATAAATGGCTTCGTTAAAAATACACGCCTAAAAAACGAAATTAGTTTTATAACTTATTCTGGTAGATGATACTTTGACAAAAAAATCAAGCTAATGATCATTAGAATCCATCAGAAAATTAATTTTATATGAATATTTAAAGTTTGTGACAACGGTGATTTTTTGGCCATTTACAGCTGTTAACTGAGACAACAGAGGTCTAACAGGGGTCTAACAGGGGTCTAACAGGGCTCTAACAGGGCTGTAATACCCGTTTTCCCCAACTAAAAAAATTGATATTAAATATAACTTTTGGTTGTTAATTAAGTTGTTGGACTTGTTAGTATGCTTAAAGTTATATTTTTAAGTAGAAGTTATAAAACTAATTTCGGTTTTTAGGCGTGTACTTTTAAGGGAGCAATTTATGCTACAGTATTTGCATATTTTTCTACTTTTTTAACTTTGACGAGGTGTAGCTTCTTAATGACTGGAAAGACATGTATCCTAAAGTTAAAGGGCATTCTATTACCAGTAAAATGAGTCCTCGGTGACCGAAATCGGGTTATCAGAACTCAAGATAGAAAATAAAAAAGGGCCAAAAACGTTTTTTACACTTAAAAAAAGTTGACACCATACAAAATATTTTAAGTGCCCATTTCTTAATCAGGAAGATATACTTAAACTGAAAGCCAA
>JBAMCF010000517.1:0-2500 GCA_037075285.1 Drosophila lutescens | reverse complement strand
TCAAGATAGAAAATAAAAAAGGGCCAAAAACGTTTTTTACACTTAAAAAAAGTTGACACCATACAAAATATTTTAAGTGCCCATTTCTTAATCAGGAAGATATACTTAAACTGAAAGCCAAGGTTGTCATCAATTAGGGTGACGTTGATTTTTATACCCGTTACTCGCAGAGTAAAAGGGTATATTGTATTCGTGCAAAAGTATGTAACAGGGAGAAGGAAGCGTTTCCGACCCCATAAAGTATATATATACTTCATCAGGATCACTAGCCGAGTCGATCTAGCCATGTCTGTCTGTCTGTCTGTCTGTCTGTCTGTCTGTCTGTCTGTCTGTCTGTCTGTCTGTCTGTCTGTCTGTCTGTCTGTCTGTCTGTCTGTCTGTCTGTCTGTCTGTCTGTCTGTCTGTCTGTCTGTCTGTCTGTCTGTCTGTCTGTCTGTCTGTCTGTCTGTCTGTCTGTCTGTCTGTCTGTCTGTCTGTCTGTCTGTCTGTCTGTCTGTCTGTCTGTCTGTCTGTCTGTCTGTCTGTCTGTCTGTCTGTCTGTCTGTCTGTCTGTCTGTCTGTCTGTCTGTCTGTCTGTCTGTCTGTCTGTCTGTCTGTCTGTCTGTCTGTCTGTCTGTCTGTCTGTCTGTCTGTCTGTCTGTCTGTCTGTCTGTCTGTCTGTCTGTCTGTCTGTCTGTCTGTCTGTCTGTCTGTCTGTCTGTCTGTCTGTCTGTCTGTCTGTCTGTCTGTCTGTCTGTCTGTCTGTCTGTCTGTCTGTCTGTCTGTCTGTCTGTCTGTCTGTCTGTCTGTCTGTCTGTCTGTCTGTCTGTCTGTCTGTCTGTCTGTCTGTCTGTCTGTCTGTCTGTCTGCATTTGCATATTTTTCTACTTTTTTAACTTTGACGAGGTGTAGCTTCTTAATGACTGGAAAGACATGTATCCTAAAGTTAAAGGGCATTCTATTACCAGTAAAATGAGTCCTCGGTGACCGAAATCGGGTTATCAGAACTCAAGATAGAAAATAAAAAAGGGCCAAAAACGTTTTTTACACTTAAAAAAAGTTGACACCATACAAAATATTTTAAGTGCCCATTTCTTAATCAGGAAGATATACTTAAACTGAAAGCCAAGGTTGTCATCAATTAGGGTGACGTTGATTTTTATACCCGTTACTCGCAGAGTAAAAGGGTATATTGTATTCGTGCAAAAGTATGTAACAGGGAGAAGGAAGCGTTTCCGACCCCATAAAGTATATATATACTTCATCAGGATCACTAGCCGAGTCGATCTAGCCATGTCTGTCTGTCTGTCTGTCTGTCTGTCTGTCTGTCTGTCTGTCTGTCTGTCTGTCTGTCTGTCACAGGTATAAAATCAACGTCACCTAGTGATGACGGCAACAACATCGATTTAAGTATATGTACTCCTGATTAGAAATGAATACTTTGTATGGTGTCAACTTTTTTGTGTGAAAACATTTTGTACTTTTATTTTCTTATACTTGAGTTCTGATATTACATTTCGGTCTCGCCGAGGACTCCACTGGTAATAGAATGCCCTTTAACAGGGATACATAGTCTTTTCAATCATTAAGAAACTACACCTTCGTCCAAGACAAAAATATGCAAATACGCAGACAGATTTGAACGAACAGACAGACAGACAGACAGACAGACAGACAGACAGACAGACAGACAGACAGACAGACAGACAGACAGACAGACAGACAGACAGACAGACAGACAGACAGACAGACAGACAGACAGACAGACAGACAGACAGACAGACAGACAGACAGACAGACAGACAGACAGACAGACAGACAGACAGACAGACAGACAGACAGACAGACAGACAGACAGACAGACAGACAGACAGACAGACAGACAGACAGACAGACAGACAGACAGACAGACAGACAGACAGACAGACAGACAGACAGACAGACAGACAGACAGACAGACAGACAGACAGACAGACAGACAGACAGACAGACAGACAGACAGACAGACAGACAGACAGACAGACAGACAGACAGACAGACAGACAGACAGACAGACAGACAGACAGACAGACAGGCAGACAGACAGACAGACAGACAGACAGACAGACAGACAGACAGACAGACAGACAGACAGACAGACAGACAGACAGACAGACAGACAGACAGACAGACAGACAGACAGACAGACAGACAGACAGACAGACAGACAGACAGACAGACAGACAGACAGACAAACAAACAGACAGACAGACAGACAGACAGACAGACAGACAGACAGACAGACAGACAGACAGACAGACAGACAGACAGACAGACAGACAGACAGACAGACAGACAGACAGACAGACAGACAGACAGACAGACAGACAGACAGACAGACAGACAGACAGACAGACAGACAGACAGACAGACAGACAGACAGACAGACAGACAGACAGACAGACAGACAGACAGACAGACAGACAGACAGACAGACAGCGGAACTGGTGGGGGCGGGGAGCAACGAACGGGTAGTGCAGAC
>JBAMCF010000516.1:0-48571 GCA_037075285.1 Drosophila lutescens | reverse complement strand
CGATGTCATGGTCACTATTGCAGTCAAATGCCCCTAATTGCTCCAAAACTTTTTGCTTTATATTTGAGCCTGTAATATAAAGGAAATGTTTTAATTTTATTTTAGGTTACGGCAAAAAGCTTACTTACCAGTCGCTGATATGTTCATCGATTTTATGGCAAGCAATCGACAAGTCAGTTTTCCGCTTAAAATATATTGGATCGTAATTGAGATGTACGATCTTTTAAAAAGTTATCGGTCCATAAGTCAGAGGTTATTGCATATCCGGTAGGTTTAGCCTTGGCTATTTCATCAGTCACATCAAGGCTTTGCTTTTCGTACATCTGGGTGATATTTCGCGACAATGTCGTCGGGTCCAGTATAATTTGGTCAACGTCAATGTTTGGTCCATATCGAGCTCCAATGTCCACGAAAGCCGAAAACAGTTTCTTTAAACCACTGTCTTGAATGGTGTTAAACGACCTACAGTTTTTAATTGACCATTCTGTAGCTGCTTCTGTTATTTTTTTCTTCGTGTCCTGGTCTACACTTATGTCGGTTTTATATCATCGTCAGTTTTAACAGCCGCGATGTAACATTTATGGCGGACAAGATTCGTTGTGCAAGTTGAATACTTTAGCACCTGAAAGCATTTTCGGCAAGCTGTTACACCTTGAATTATTTCGCCATCGCTGTCCCCAATCATTGCAAAGGTCTCCCAAACCTGTACTCCGTCCACGTTTATTTAAAATCCTGTACTCACCGCTCTTCAAATGGTTCTTCACAGCAACCATATCAATTGGGAATTCTGCAATTGGTATTACTTGCTAAATATTTGTAAAATATGTGGAAACAAATTTAAGCTTACGTTTATTGAAGAAGCCATTATAGCATAGAAAATTTTCCGCAGATAAAAAACAACTTTCTCGTTTAAATTTCAAAATCAAAAGAAAATTTGAATATTTAAAAACAAAATTTTTCACAGATCAAAATAACTTTCTCGTTCAAACTCCCGAAGCAAAGTGAATATAAATATTTAAAACCTTTAACTTAAAAGAGTTCAGATGACTTAAAAGTCATAGAGTTCACTCTACGAATTCCAAGTGACTTGAACTTCCAAGTGACTTGAAATTACTTGCAAGCGGTACCACTCGGACTTACTCGTTTCAAGTCATAGAGTGATTTTTGACTTTAAATTCTGTATACTTGGCTTACTTGACTTGAAATTTTGTTTTCAAGTTCAAGTGAGTGAACATTTCAAGTTCACTTGTAAGTTCTCACTTATAAGTACACTCATGCATGATAGTATTGTAACTGATAGAAAGTATACAAATTCAATACTTTTACATTGATCACATTCATTTATTATATAGCTCTGCCAGTAGCCTTCTGATTCTCGCCCCTGAAGGATCTTCTAAAAAGGGTTTTACACAAAGGTTCTCAAAAAACGCGCTAATAAGAAAACATAAAGTCCTGACAACCGTACTCAAAACTAATTTTAAGCGAACGAAGTCGCTCCGCGAACGAAGTCGCTCCGCTAGTACATTTATATATGTGCAGTTGATATTAATTAAAATAACCGGTAGGTTTATGTCCCGTTTGCTATTGTTTCTGGGTGGTAAAACTCTTGCAATATGTACATACATATGTACATACATATGTATGATAGAATTTTATAATAAATTGTACGAAAATTTAAGTAAAACAAGAGAGAACGCTATAGTCGGGTGCCCCGACAATCAGATACCCGTTACTCAGGTAAAGGGAGTGCGAGGGAGATGGAGATAGAAACTTTGAACACGCATAACTTTTTAACGAATGGTCCGATTTGAAAAATATTTTTGTATTCGTGCAAAAGTATGTAACAGCTAGAAGGAAGCGTTTCCGACCCCATAAAGTATATATATTCTTGATCAGGATCACTAGCCGAGTCGATCTAGCCATGTCCGTCTGTCCGTCTGTCTGTCCGTCTGTCTGTCTGTCTGTATGAACGCTGAGATCTCGGAAACTATAAAAGCTAGAAGATTGGCATTTTGCCTGCAGATTCTAGGAGTTCCTACGCAGCGCAAGTTTGTTTCAAAAAGGTGCCACGCCCCCTCTAACGCCCACAATCGCTTATATACGATTTTAAAAATTTCAATATTTCGGAAAAGTAAAAATGCAGTTTTATTGTGTTTATTACCTGAGTAACGGGTATCTGATTGTCGGGGCACCCGACTATAGCGTTCTCTCTTGTTTTTTACTGTTTTTTTCGAACAGATCTAACCCCCAAAAATCTTAAAAACTTAAAAAATATATATAAAAAACAAGAGAGAACGCTATAGTCGGGTTGGTGTCCCGACTATCTAATACCCGTCACTCAGCTAAAGGGAGTGCGAACGCTGTACTCGGGTTGGTGTCCCGACTATCTATTGGGGCTAAAGGGAGTGCGAGGGAGATAGATATATAAACAATTTTGATTGCGTATAACTTTTTAATGAATGGTCCGATTTGAAAAATGTCTTCTACATTTCGATAGGTATTAATAAACACTATAAAATTGCGTTTATATATTTTTAAAATCTTAAAAGATGTGGCCTCCAGACACATTTGAAAATCGTTTATGGCGATTGTGGGCGTTAGGGGGGGCGTGGCACCTCGATGAAACAAACTTGCGCTGCGTAGGAAGCCCAAGAATATGTGTGTGAAATCTCAACCTTCTAGCTTTTATAGTTTCCGAGATCTCAGCGTTCATACAGACAGACGGACAGACAGACGGACAGACGGACATGGCTAGATCGACTCGGCTAGTGATCCTGATCAAGAATATATATACTTTATGGGGTCGGAAACGCTTCCTTCTCCCTGTTACATACTTTTGCACGAATACAATATACCCTTTTACTCTACGAGTAACGGGTATAACAAGAGAGAACGCTATAGTCGGGTTGGTGTCCCGACTATCTAATACCCGTCACTCAGCTAAAGGGAGTGCGAACGCTGTACTCGGGTTGGTGTCCCGACTATCTAATAATAGTAACTCAGCTAAAGGGAGTGCGAGGGCGATAGATATATAAACAATTTTGATTGCGTGTAACTTTTTAAGGAATGGTCCGATTTGAAAAATGTCTTCTACATTTCGATAGGTATTAATAAACACAATAAAATTGCGTTCATATATTTTTAAAATCTTAAAAGATGTGGCCTTCAGACACATTTGAAAATCGTTTATGGCGATGGTGGGCGTTAGGGGGGCGTGGCACCTCGATAAAACAAACTTGCGCTGCGTAGGAAGCCCAAGAATATGTGTGTGAAATCTCAACCTTCTAGCTTTTATAGTTTCCGAGATCTCAGCGTTCATACGGACAGACAGACGGATGGACGGACATGGCTAGATCGACTCGGCTAGTGATCCTGATCAAGAATATATATACTTTATGGGGTCGGAAACGCTTCCTTCTAGCTGTTACAACTTTTGCACGAATACAATATACCCTTTTACTCTACGAGTAACGGCTATAATAACACACACAAAATGGTTTAAGCGAAAAACGGATCCGCCCGCAGGATCGGTAAGTAAACAAAAACAGAAGTGGCCCAATGTCGGCTGGGGATCAACAGCTGTAGTTAAATATTTTCGGAAATAAGGAAAATTAAAAAAAAACGTACATAAAGCTCCAACTCTTTTTAGTGAAAACTGTGGATGTAATATGACGTGTGAGCCTTTTGGAGACGATATTTTCCAACAATTTCCCACCGCCTTTAACACAGTTTAAAACCAAATTTTTTTAATTTTTGTGGGTATGTTTTGGCTGGTACAATTTCCAGATTATCAACGTTGTGCGAATACTACCTTTTCTTAAATTGGAATGTTATTTGTGCACGCATATATTATTGCACGCATTTTATTGTTTTAAAGTACAAAAATGCATATGTACACAGAGAAAAAAACCAAGAACATTGCACTCAAATTAAGAACATTCGTTCTTAAAAACCGGGTAAGCACAAATGTTCTCATTTCGAGTCGAATGTTCTTAACATCAGAACAAAATGGTGTTAGCTAAAAATCCGACATTAAGTTAATTTCGTTCTATTTTCAAGTTGATTTTGTCCTTAATTCAAGAACATTTTTAAATCAAATGGATACAAAAATAAGTTAATTTGTTCTATTTTCAGAACATTTTGCTCTAAATTCTATAGCATTTTGAGTTTGACTTTAGCTAAAGATAAGAGTCTTTTAGGACCAAAAGTAGCTTATAAGTATTATTGAAGAGGTCCAACTACCTTTTCCAAAAGTGACTTCATCCTACACCTTATAAAGGTGCGGGTTGCACATAGAGTCCCTGCCAAAGCATGCAAACAGCGAGTGAGCAGTGCTCCAATTAACTTGCAAAAGTGTTTCCGGCCACATAAAGTATATATATTCTTGATCAGGATCACTAGCCGAGTCGATCTAGCCATGTCCGTCTGTCTGTCTGTCTGTATGAACGCTGAGATCTCGGAAACTACAAAAGCTAGAAAGTTGGGATTACCCACACATATTCTTTGGCTTCCTACGCAGCGCAAGTTTGTTTCATCGAGGTGCCACGCCCCCCTAACGCCCACCATCTACATAAACGATTTTCAAATGTGTCTGGAGGCCACATCTTTTAAGATTTTAAAAATATATAAACGCAATTTTATAGTGTATATTAATACCTATCGAAATGTAGAAGACATTTTTCAAATCGGACCATTCATTAAAAAGTTATACGCAATCAAAATTTTTTATATATCTATCTCCCTCGCACTCCCTTTAGTTGAGTTACGATTATTAGATAGTCGGGACACCAACCCGAGTACAGCGTTCGCACTCCCTTTAGCAGAGTGACGGGTATTAGATAGTCGGGACACCAACCCGACTATAGCGTTCTCTTTTGTTTAATTTTAATACCTTGGACAATAAATCAGAGTGTAAAGTGTGCGGAGTAAAATTAGCCGGCAGTCATTGAACAAATTTGAAACGCCACTTGACCACAAAACACGGAGACATATTTAGAGAGTGCGACAACGAAGAGGACACCGATGCTAAAGCTATACGAAACAAGTGAAGAAACAATGGTGAATTCACTTATTAAAATAGTGACAACTGACGGAAAGCCATTCCTATTCTTGGACAGCGAGGGATTCAAAGAAATCGTTGATCCAATGCTCTGGGAATGAACCCAATCACCTCGAGAAACATAATAATCAAAGACGGCATAAGGGCTTTGGTCAAGGGAAAGCTATACTGGGATATTAATTTGAATTTGGAAATATGAAAAAATCAGCAATAAATGCTTTGCTAAAAGTAGCGGACAACGTCGCTTCGGGTGTTGCTATAAAATAAAAATAAGTTTTTAATTTCTTAAAAAAAAAACAAATTAAGATTTAAAAACCAAACAATTTTAACATTATCCCCACCAACAAATTTTTTTTTTCAAGTTTAACATATGCGCCATGTATCTGCGTAAACACATTCCAATTAGCTAGTGGTATAGAATTAATGCTGGCAACTATAACAAAAACAATGGGAGCAATGCAGCAAACGTTCCAAGAGCTTGTGCGCACGCGAAATCTCCTCCTGGAGCTTCTAGTCAAACAAAAATCTTAGATGATTACTCTTAAAATATCTTTCTGGAATGCGAATGGCATTTCGCAGGACAAATACGAGCTTTTGCAGTTCCTTGATCAATATGACATTGACGATATCAGAGACTCACTTAAAAAATAAAAACTATTTTCATCTTACTGGCTTTTAAAAATAAATATACCCTTCTTGGATTTAAATATTTTAGTATTAAACTAAGCATTTTAATAGGTTTCCTGTTTAATACAATGTTTTTTGTATTAAATTTAAATACCAAATATGAGATTTTGGATTCAATAGCCGGATATTTAAATGTACTATTCCATATTTTTATGTTTATCACGTTTTCCCATTTGCCGAGCCAAACTAAGTAAGTGGTATTTTCCCATATTTTTTGGAAGCTGTTTTGGCCTTAAATTTTTTTAAACTCAAAACACTTTTTTGCAGTCCCCCATACATACACATATGGGATAGAAGCTCTACTGCAGCAGGCTATACAAAAAACAAAAAAAAACTAGCATGCGCTGAGGTATGTATCTTTTGTTCACAAAATAAATTCATTTTATAAAGTTTTGAGCAATAGTAGTGTTACAAAGAATCGAAATATTAACAAATAATAACAAATATTAATATACAAAGAAAAATGGCCAATCAAAACATAACTGATGAAACACAAGCAAAGGAGAGAATAATCGTGTTAAGAGAAGGAATTTGCCGCAACCGTGCACTTATGCAAACACTGGAAAGAGACGAAATTGACACCAGAAACAGACTTATGACAATAGAACTGGAAGAACGTAATACTCAACAAAATTTGGATTACCTAAGTACACAACTTAGTGGACTAAACGAGTTGTTAGGGAAATCTGCCGAACTAAAAAGAAAACTACAAGAAACACAGGAAGAGATGGAGAGCCACACAACAGCATTAAGCTATTTTTTACTATACTCAAGCAGGGCTGACATATAGAACATACACGTAAGTTTTTTTAAGTTTTTAAGCTATTTACAAATGGGATTATCTCGTTTCTATTTCATTTTTTCAAAAATTAAAGATGGTTATAAAACCTTAATGGTTTTCGAAAAAACGTATAGGAAACATTTTTAAAAAGTGGTGAATATCCCACCATAAAAATGGTTATTAATCGATTAATAACGAAATTCATTACGAAATTGTAGTAAAATAACAGACAAATTTGCGTTCTGCCAGTATAAATAGCTAGACATAAACAAAACAATTTGTAAATTACTAGTGAATTCCCCAAGAGCCATACGGAAAAGCGAAGAGTACGTGCGTGTTGCGGGGAGCGAAAGCGAAACGCAGTTTGTGTGCGTGTGTGGATTTTCGGAAAGGAAAAATAAAGAAAAAGAAGAGCGATTTTTTTGAAGTGCCATGCACACAAAAACCCAAAAACAAAAGGGCGTAGATAATAAACGATAATTATAAAAATAAAACCGAAAATAGTATAGTCCCTTCAGTTCTGGCATCCCGTGTCGGTGACAATTCCTTAGGCAAAATGCTCGGCCGCTGTCGACGTCAGCAGAGCAGTTGGCGCAGCGTCGACATGAAAGAAAGAGAAGCCGATATTTATATATTGCGCTCTCTTTCCTTGTCTTAAGGCATTTTTCCACTTTGCGGTTTTTTCGGTATTTTTCGGTATTGTCGATTGGCAACGCGATAGGCGGACGTGAGGTGTTTCCATTGGCAAACGCGTCTGAAAACAGCTGTTCTGCTATTGTCATTTGCGAGCTGAAGTAAACAATGGATTTAAATAATTTGTTATTGATAAATACAATCTCAGAACAGCATTTGAACAGCGTAAATATATGTGGAAACATTGCTGCAATGATGAAAGCAGTTACCACATGCTGCTTGAGCATCTGTTGCCAGCAGTTGGTGGATCTCCAAATAAAGATCGGGTAGCGGCAAACAAATGCGTCGGAAACCCGGGAGTGCTGAAAGCAAAAGGATCTATACATTAGACTGGGTCGATTTGTATGGGGAAAAAAAAGTGATAAATCGTAGGGGGGAACGTGTTCTATGGACAATTCTAAGCAACATTGCAAAAGAAACTATGCCTTGAAAACCACGTTTGACCCTCCGCATTTGCAAAAGAAAAAAAACCAGTATTGTATGAAAAATATCACAGTAGCCCTACACCTAAACCAGTATTTTATGAAAAATATCACAGTAGCCCTAAATTTGATTCACTGGAATGGACGCGAAAAAAATAATAAATCGTTTGGGTGGAATACAATCTCTGGGCCATTCTGAGCCATGTTGTCTAAGAAACTATGCCTCGAAAATCACGTTTGACCCTCCGCAATTGCAAAAGAAAAATACTGGTTTTTCGTTTATTTTTCAGAAAACTATCATAGTAGCCGTTACAGATTTTTATCAAATTTAATCTCTCCCTTTTATTAGAAAATGTGCTCTCCCTTTAAATTATTTCTTCAAATATGTTTTTTTTTTCATACTTTTTCTTTTATTATTTCCCAGACCCCAATAACAAAAAATATACTACAAATTCTATTTATATTATATAATTCCCTAAATTAGGGTGTTCAATTGCGTTGCAAAAGTGTAAAATTTGTAAGTTTGCCAGACAAAAATTGTGAACGACCTTTTTTTCAAAATCGTTGTAAGATATTGACGTACAATAAAAGGCTAACTTCCTATTTTTGGTATTGCTTGATGATTTTTGAGGAAGAAAGAAATGCAAGGGAGGCTTTGCCTAAAAATTGACAAATGAACAAAAAAATGGCCCCCTTTTTACTTTATATGAGAAGTCCGCGATTTCTAAGGCGTTAAATGGCTGAGGACGGACATTAAAGTTGATTACTTTTATTTTAGTCATTCTTATTTGGTTTCACCAAAAATTTGCTTAAACCGCGAGTTCTTCAGATTATTGGGTGGCCAACTTCTTCGTCAAGAATGTCGTTTCCTTACCGTCTTATATAAGCAAGTCCTCAATTAAATATCAAAATAACCGAAAATAAAACCGCGAATTCTTTGGCATATGGATGTTATATATGCATCGCTTAACAATAGCATTTACCAAGAAAAAAAACATTGGTCGCCAAAAGAATAGCAACAAAATCCACACGCGAATTCTTAAGCGTCAATCGGCTTTTAGGTTGACTCACCATAGACTCAAACCCGACTTTGTAGTATTTTTTTAATATTTAAAACCTCTATTTTAAACCATTATTTCTACACAAGTACAACAGATTTGTATACATAGGCTGGGGTGTTGTAGGCCTTGCTAACTATTTTGGATGGAAATTGTTGTTGGAACTGCTTACACTTTTACACTTTTCAAACGTTTACAACGCATTTGAATACCCTAATTATATTATATTTGATTATTTTCCTAAAATTTTAGGTCTTGTTTGCTCTCCATTCGTGTTAGATGCAATCGGGTTTCATTAATTACACCAATAACAGCGTCCCGATTTTTTTCAACAAGTCGACCAGAAACACTGGTTAGTAGTTGAATTCCTCTTTCAGTTGCCTGAAAATAAGTCGTTGAGCTTGCTTTTAAATTGGTCTGTCCGGCTTTTGTTCTTCGAATCCTTCTGATAGAGATTTATCAGAGTATTTAGTTTAAAAATCAAACTTTTTTATTGATTAATCTGATTTTCAATGGTTCCCAGATTTGAATTAGCCTTAACGCCACTTCTAAAGTAAAGGTTTTGTATGCCGGAACATTGCCATTTCCTCTTGCAAGATTGCTTTAAAAAAAAGCATCTTAGAACATCGCGCACGCTGGGCAAATTTTGCCCTGTAAAATCACAGGGAGACCCAATGACAGTCACATCTGCAGTTGCCATAAGGAAATTACGAATTCATTAACATACAAAACTTTTTTAATTAAGAATAACGCTTTAGAAGAAGGGAGAATACAAATTGGAATAAAAGGGAGAGATTAAATTTGATATATATCTGTAAGGCTACTATGATAGTTTTCTGAAAAATAAACGAAAAACCAGTATTTTTCTTTTGCAATTGCGGAGGGTCAAACGTGATTTTCAAGGCATAGTTTCTTAGACAATATGGCTCAGAATGGCCCAGAGATTGATTTCCGCCCAAACGATTCTTAACTTTTTCGCGTCCATACAAATGTTTAAAAGTCAAGGCTACTGAGATATTTTTCATCAAAAAGCCAGTATTTTTGTCTTGCAAATGCGGAGGGTCAAACGTGGTTTCCAAGGCATAGTTTCTTTGGCAATGTTGCCGTTGTCCATAGGTACGTCCGACATTTGTACTTTCAAGCCTTGTCTTAGTGCACACCTCACTCTCACACGCGATTCAGACCCAATTTGTTTGCCGCTACCGAATCTTAGGTACAACTGCTGGCAACAGATGCTCAGCGGGGTAACTATGATGTTTTTCCGCATATATCGACACTGCTCAACTACTGTTCTGAGATTGTATATACTCGATAACAAATTATTTAAATCCATTGTTTGCACTTCAGCTCGCAAATGACAATAGCAGAACAGCTGTTTTCAGACGCGTTTGCCAATGGAAACACCTCACGTCCGCCTATCGCGTTGCCAATCGACAATACCGAAAAATACCGAAAAAACCGCAAAGTGGAAAAATGCCTTAAAGACAAGGAAAGAGAGCGCAATGTATAAATATCGGCTTCTCTTTCTTTCATATCGACGCCTCGCCAACTGCTCTGCTGACGTCGACAGCCGAGCGTTTTGCCTAAGGAATTGTCACCGACACGGGATGCCAGAACTGAAGGGACTATACTATTTTCGGTTTTATTTTTATAATTATCGTTTATTATCTACGCCCTTTTGTTTTTGGGTTTTTGTGTGCATGGCACTTCAAAAAAATCGCTCTTCTTTTTCTTTATTTTTCCTTTTCGAAAATCCACACAGCACACAAAACTGCGTTTCGCTTTTCCCCGCAACACGCACGTACTCTTCGCTTTTCCGTATGGAGCTTGGGGAATTCACTAGTAATTTACAAATTGTTTTGTTTATGTCTAGCTATTTATACTGGCAGAACGCAAATTTGTCTGTTATTTTACTACAATTTCGTGATGAATTTCGTTATTAATCGATTAATAACCATTTTTATAGTGGGATATTCACCACTTTTTAAAATGTTTCCTATACGTTTTTCGAAAACCATTAAGGTTTTATAACCATCTTTAATTTTTGAAAAAATGAAATAGAAACGAGATAATCCCATTTGTAACAGTTTAAAACTTAAAAAAACTTCACGTGTATGCTCTATATGTCAGCCCTGCTTGAGTATAGTAAAAAATAGCTTAATGCTGTTGTGTGGCTCTCCATCTCTTCCTGTGTTTCTTGTAGTTTTCTTAGTTCGGCAGATTTCCCTAACAACTCGTTTCAGTCCACTAAGTTGTGTCACTTAGGTAATCCAAATTTTGTTGAGTATTACGTTCTTCCAGTTCTATTGTCTCATAAGTCTGTTTCTGGTGTCAATTTCGTACTCTTTCCAGTGTTTGCATAAGTGCACGGTTGCGGCATGTATATATCGTTTTGGGGGGGGAGCGGGAGGTTTGCCTAGGATGAGAGGGATGAGAAAGGGATATATATATGGGGTGGGGAAGAGTGGAGGGGGATATATTGGTATTTTATTTTCGTAATAATTTCTTATTAATCGATTAATAACCATTTTTATGGTGGGATATTCACCACTTTTTAAAAAATGTTTCCTATACGTTTTTTCGAAAACCATTAAGGTTTTATAACCATCTTTAATTTTTGAAAAATGAAATAGAAACAAGATAATCCCATTTGTAAATAGCTTAAAAACTTAAAAACTTACGTGTATGTACTATATGTCAGCCCTGCTTGAGTATAGTAAAAAATAGCTTAATGCTGTTGTGTGGCTCTCCATCTCTTTCCTGTGTTTCTTGTAGTTTTCTTTTAGTTCGGCAGATTTCCCTAACAACTCGTTTAGTCCACTAAGTTTGTACTTAGGTAATCCAAATTTTGTTGAGTATTACGTTCTTCCAGTTCTATTGTCATAAGTCTGTTTCTGGTGTCAGTTTCGTCTCTTTCCAGTGTTTGCATAAGTGACTGTTGAGGCAAATTCCTTCTCTTAACACGATTATTCTCTCCTTTGCTTGTGTTTCATCAGTTATGTTTTGATTGGCCATTTTTCTTTGTATATTAATATTTGTTTATTATTTGTTTAATATTTCGATTCTTTGTAACACTACTATTGCACAAAACTTTATAAAATGAATTTATTTTGTGAACAAAAGATACCCTCAGCGCATGCTAGTTTTTTTTTGTTTTTTGTATAGCCTGCTGCAGTAGCTTCTATCCCATATGTGTATGTATGGGGGACTGCAAAAAAGTGTTTTGAGTTTAAAAAAATTTAAGGCCAAAACAGCTTCCAAAAAAATATGGGAAAATACCACTTACTTAGTTTGGCTCGGCAAATGGGAAAACGTGATAAACATAAAAATATGGAATAGTACATTTAAATATCCGGCTATTGAATCAAAATCTCATATTTGGTATTTAAATTTAATACAAAAAACATTGTATTAAACAGGAAACCTATTAAAATGCTTAGTTTAATACTAAAATATTTAAATCCAAGAAGGTGCATATTTATTTTTAAAAGCCAGTAAGATGAAAATAGTTTTTATTTTTAAGTGAGTCTCTGATATCGTCAATGTCATATTGATCAAGGAACTGCAAAAGCTCGTATTTGTCCTGGCGAAATGCCATTCGCATTCCAGAAAGATATTTTAAGAGTAATCATCTAAGATTTTTGTTTGACCAGAAGCTCCAGGAGGAGATTTCGCGTCGCACAAGCTCTTGGAACGTTTGCTGCATTGCTCCCATTGTTTTTGTTATAGTTGCCAGCATTGATTCTATACCACTAGGTAATTGGAATGTGTTTACGCAGATACATGGCGCATATGTTAAACTTGAAAAAAAGTTGGTGGGGATAATGTTAAAATTGTTTGGTTTTTAAGTCTTAATTTGTTTTTTTTTTTAAGAAATTAAAAACTATTTTTTATTTTATAGCAACACCAGCAGCGACGTTGTCCGCTACTTTTAGCAAAGCATTTATTGCTGATTTTTTCATATTTCCAAATTCAAATTATTATCCCAGTATAGCTTTCCCTTGACCAAAGCCCCCTCTATTTGCGTTCATTATGTTTCTCGATGTGATTGGGTTCATTCCCAGAGCATTGGATCAACGATTTCTTTGAATCCCTCGCTGTCCAAGAATAGGAATGGCTTTCCGTCAGTTGTCACTATTTTAATAAGTGAATTCACCATTGTTTCTTCATTGTTTCGTACGCAATTTTCTTTTCTTTATAGCTTTAGCATCGGTGTCCTCTTCGTTGTCGCACTTTCTAAATATTTCTCCGTGTTTGGCGTTTCAAATTTTTGAAAGACTGCCAGCTAATTTTACTCTGCACACTTACACTCTGATTTATTGTCCAAGGTATTAAAATTAAAAACAAAAGAGAACGCTATAGTCGGGTTGGTGTCCCGACTATCTAATACCCGTCACTCTGCTAAAGGGAGTGCGAACGCTGTACTCGGGTTGGTGTCCCGACTATCTAATAATCGTAACTCAACTAAGGGAGTGCGAGGGAGATAGATATATAAAAAATTTTGATTGCGTATAACTTTTTAATGAATGGTCCGATTTGAAAATGTCTTCTACATTTCTATAGGTATTAATATACACTATAAAATTGCGTTTATATATTTTTAAAATCTTAAAAGATGTGGCCTCCAGACACATTTGAAAATCGTTTATGTAGATGTTGGGCGTTAGGGGGCGTGGCACCTCGATGAAACAAACTTGCGCTGCGTAGGAAGCCAAAGAATATGTGTGGGTAATCCCAACTTTCTAGCTTTTGTAGTTTCCGAGATCTCAGCGTTCATACAGACAGACAGACAGACGGACAGACAGACGGACAGACGGACATGGCTAGATCGACTCGGCTAGTGATCCTGATCAAGAATATATATACTTTATGTGGCCGGAAACACTTTTGCAAGTTAATTGGAGCACTGCTCACTCGCTGTTTGCATGCTTTGGCAGGGACTCTATGTGCAACCCGCACCTTTATAAGGTGTAGGATGAAGTCACTTTGGAAAAGGTAGTTGGACAACTACTAACACCATTTTGTTCTGATGTTAAGAACATTCGACTCGAAATGAGAACATTTGTGCTTACCCGGTTTTTAAGAACGAATGTTCTTAATTTGAGATCACAATGTTCTTGGTTTTTTTTCTCTGTGTACATAATGCATTTTTGTACTTTAAAAACAAGAGAGAACGCTATAGTCGGGTGCCCCGACAATCAGATACCCGTTACTCAGGTAAAAGGGAGTGCGAGGGAGATGGAGATAGAAACTTTGAACACGCATAACTTTTTAACGAATGGTCCGATTTGAAAAATTTCTTCTACATTTCGATAGGTATTGATAAACACAATAAAACTGCATTTTTACTTTTCCGAAATATTGAAATTTTTAAATCGTATATAAGCGATTGTGGGCGTTAGAGAGGCGTGGCACCTTTTTGAAACAAACTTGCGCTGCGTAGGAACTCCAAGAATCTTCATGCCAAATACCAATCTTCTAGCTTTTATAGTTTCCGAGATCTCAGCGTTCATACGGACAGACGGACAGACAGACAGACAGACAGACAGACAGACGGACAGACGGACAGACGGACATGGCTAGATCGACTCGGCTAGTGATCCTGATCAAGAATATATATACTTTATGGGGTCGGAAACGCTTCCTTCTAGCTGTTACATACTTTTGCACGAATACAATATACCCTTTTACTCTACGAGTAACGGGTATAACAATAAAATGCGTGCAATAATATATGCGTGCACAAATAACATTCCAATTTAAGAAAAGGTAGTATTCGCACAACGTTGATAATCTGGAAATTGTACCAGCCAAAACATACCCACAAAAATTAAAAAATTTGGTTTTAAACTGTGTTAAAGGCGGTGGGAAATTGTTGGAAAATATCGTCTCCAAAAGGCTCACACGTCATATTACATCCACAGTTTTCACTAAAAAGAGTTGGAGCTTTATGTACGTTTTTTTTAATTTTCCTTATTTCCGAAAATATTTAACTACAGCTGTTGATCCCCAGCCGACATTGGGCCACTTCTGTTTTTTGTTTACCTACCGATCCTGCGGGCGGATCCGTTTTTCGCTTAAACCATTTTGTGTGTGTTATTATAGCCGTTACTCGTAGAGTAAAAGGGTATATTGTATTCGTGCAAAAGTTGTAACAGCTAGAAGGAAGCGTTTCCGACCCCATAAAGTATATATATTCTTGATCAGGATCACTAGCCGAGTCGATCTAGCCATGTCCGTCCATCCGTCTGTCTGTCCGTATGAACGCTGAGATCTCGGAAACTATAAAAGCTAGAAGGTTGAGATTTCACACACATATTCTTGGGCTTCCTACGCAGCGCAAGTTTGTTTTATCGAGGTGCCACGCCCCCCTAACGCCCACCATCGCCATAAACGATTTTCAAATGTGTCTGAAGGCCACATCTTTTAAGATTTTAAAAATATATGAACGCAATTTTATTGTGTTTATTAATACCTATCGAAATGTAGAAGACATTTTTCAAATCGGACCATTCCTTAAAAAGTTACACGCAATCAAAATTGTTTATATATCTATCGCCCTCGCACTCCCTTTAGCTGAGTTACGATTATTAGATAGTCGGGACACCAACCCGAGTACAGCGTTCGCACTCCCTTTAGCTGAGTGACGGGTATTAGATAGTCGGGACACCAACCCGACTATAGCGTTCTCTCTTGTTATACCCGTTACTCGTAGAGTAAAAGGGTATATTGTATTCGTGCAAAAGTATGTAACAGGGAGAAGGAAGCGTTTCCGACCCCATAAAGTATATATATTCTTGATCAGGATCACTAGCCGAGTCGATCTAGCCATGTCCGTCTGTCCGTCTGTCTGTCCGTCTGTCTGTATGAACGCTGAGATCTCGGAAACTATAAAAGCTAGAAGGTTGAGATTTCACACACATATTCTTGGGCTTCCTACGCAGCGCAAGTTTGTTTCATCGAGGTGCCACGCCCCCCTAACGCCCACAATCGCCATAAACGATTTTCAAATGTGTCTGGAGGCCACATCTTTTAAGATTTTAAAAATATATAAACGCAATTTTATAGTGTTTATTAATACCTATCGAAATGTAGAAGACATTTTTCAAATCGGACCATTCATTAAAAAGTTATACGCAATCAAAATTGTTTATATATCTATCTCCCTCGCACTCCCTTTAGCCCCAATAGATAGTCGGGACACCAACCCGAGTACAGCGTTCGCACTCCCTTTAGCTGAGTGACGGGTATTAGATAGTCGGGACACCAATCCGACTATAGCGTTCTCTCTTGTTTTTTATATATATTTTTTTAAGTTTTTAAGATTTTTGGGGGTTAGATCTGTTCGAAAAAAACAGTAAAAAACAAGAGAGAACGCTATAGTCGGGTGCCCCGACAATCAGATACCCGTTACTCAGGTAATAAACACAATAAAACTGCATTTTTACTTTTCCGAAATATTGAAATTTTTAAAATCGTATATAAGCGATTGTGGGCGTTAGAGGGGCGTGGCACCTTTTTGAAACAAACTTGCGCTGCGTAGGAACTCCTAGAATCTGCAGGCAAAATGCCAATCTTCTAGCTTTTATAGTTTCCGAGATCTCAGCGTTCATACAGACAGACAGACAGACGGACAGACAGACGGACAGACGGACATGGCTAGATCGACTCGGCTAGTGATCCTGATCAAGAATATATATACTTTATGGGGTCGGAAACGCTTCCTTCTAGCTGTTACATACTTTTGCACGAATACAAAAATATTTTTCAAATCGGACCATTCGTTAAAAAGTTATGCGTGTTCAAAGTTTCTATCTCCATCTCCCTCGCACTCCCTTTACCTGAGTAACGGGTATCTGATTGTCGGGGCACCCGACTATAGCGTTCTCTCTTGTTTTACTTAAATTTTCGTACAATTTATTATAAAATTCTATCATACATATGTATGTACATATGTATGTACATATTGCAAGAGTTTTACCACCCAGAAACAATAGCAAACGGGACATAAACCTACCGGTTATTTTAATTAATATCAACTGCACATATATAAATGTACTAGCGGAGCGACTTCGTTCGCGGAGCGACTTCGTTCGCTTAAAATTAGTTTGGAGTACGGTTGTCAGGACTTTATGTTTTCTTATTAGCGCGTTTTTTGAGAACCTTTGTGTAAAACCCTTTTTAGAAGATCCTTCAGGGGCGAGAATCAGAAGGCTACTGGCAGAGCTATATAATAAATGAATGTGATCAATGTAAAAGTATTGAATTTGTATACTTTCTATCAGTTACAATACTATCATGCATGAGTGTACTTATAAGTGAGAACTTACAAGTGAACTTGAAATGTTCACTCACTTGAACTTGAAAACAAAATTTCAAGTCAAGTAAGCCAAGTATACAGAATTTAAAGTCAAAAATCACTCTATGACTTGAAACGAGTAAGTCCGAGTGGTACCGCTTGCAAGTAATTTCAAGTCACTTGGAAGTTCAAGTCACTTGGAATTCGTAGAGTGAACTCTATGACTTTTAAGTCATCTGAACTCTTTTAAGTTAAAGGTTTTAAATATTTATATTCACTTTGCTTCGGGAGTTTGAACGAGAAAGTTATTTTGATCTGTGAAAAATTTTGTTTTTAAATATTCAAATTTTCTTTTGATTTTGAAATTTAAACGAGAAAGTTGTTTTTTATCTGCGGAAAATTTTCTATGCTATAATGGCTTCTTCAATAAACGTAAGCTTAAATTTGTTTCCACATATTTTACAAATATTTAGCAAGTAATACCAATTGCAGAATTCCCCAATTGATATGGTTGCTGTGAAGAACCATTTGAAGAGCGGTGAGTACAGGATTTTAAATAAACGTGGACGGAGTAAAGTTTGGGAGACCTTTGCAATGATTGGGGACAGCGATGGCGAAATAATTCAAGGTGTAACAGCTTGCCGAAAATGCTTTCAGGTGCTAAAGTATTCAACTTGCACAACGAATCTTGTCCGCCATAAATGTTACATCGCGGCTGTTAAAACTAACGATGATATAAAACCGGACATAAGTGTAGACCAGGACACGAAGAAAAAAATAACAGAAGCAGCTACAGAATGGTCAATTAAAAACTGTAGGTCGTTTAACACCATTCAAGACAGTGGTTTAAAGAAACTGTTTTCGGCTTTCGTGGACATTGGAGCTCGATATGGACCAAACATTGACGTTGACAAAATTATACCGGACCCGACGACATTGTCGCGAAATATCACCCAGATGTACGAAAAGCAAAGCCTTGATGTGACTGATGAAATAGCCAAGGCTAAACCTACCGGATATGCAATAACCTCTGACTTATGGACCGATAACTTTTTAAAAAGATCGTACATCTCAATTACGATCCAATATATTTTAAGCGGAAAACTGACTTGTCGATTGCTTGCCATAAAATCGATGAACATATCAGCGACTGGTATGTAAGCTTTTTGCCGTAACCTAAAATAAAATTAAAACATTTCCTTTATATTACAGGCTCAAATATAAAGCAAAACGTTTTGGAGCAATTAGGGGCATTTGACTGCAATAGTGACCATGACATCGGGTCAAACGTGGTTTTCAAGGCATAGTTTCTTTTGCAATGTTGCTTAGAATTGTCCATAGAACACGTTCCCCCCTACGATTTATCACTTTTTTTCCCCATACAAATCGACACAGTCTAATGTATAGATCCTTTTGCTTTCAGCACTCCCGGGTTTCCGACGCATTTGTTTGCCGCTACCCGATCTTTATTTGGAGATCCACCAACTGCTGGCAACAGATGCTCAAGCAACATGTGGTAACTGCTTTCATCATTGCTGCAATGTTTCCACATATATTTACGCTGTTCAAATGCTGTTCTGAGATTGTATTTATCAATCCATTGTTTACTTCAGCTCGCAAATGACAATAGCAGAACAGCTGTTTTCAGACGCGTTTGCCAATGGAAACACCTCACGTCCGCCTATCGCGTTGCCAATCGACAATACCGAAAAATACCGAAAAATACCGAAAAAACCGCAAAGTGGAAAAATGCCTTAAGACAAGGAAAGAGAGCGCAATGTATAAATATCGGCTTCTCTTTCTTTCATGTCGACGCTGCGCCAACTGCTCTGCTGACGTCGACAGCGGCCGAGCGTTTTGCCTAAGGAATTGTCACCGACACGGGATGCCAGAACTGAAGGGACTATACTATTTTCGGTTTTATTTTTATAATTATCGTTTATTATCTACGCCGTTTTGTTTTTGGGTTTTTGTGTGCATGGCACTTCAAAAAAATCGCTCTTCTTTTTCTTTATTTTTCCTTTCCGAAAATCCACACACGCACACAAACTGCGTTTCGCTTTCGCTCCCCGCAACACGCACGTACTCTTCGCTTTTCCGTATGGCTCTTGGGGAATTCACTAGTAATTTACAAATTGTTTTGTTTATATCTAGCTATTTATACTGGCAGAACGCAAATTTGTCTGTTATTTTACTACAATTTCGTAATGAATTTCGTTATTAATCGATTAATAACCATTTTTATGGTGGGATATTCACCACTTTTTAAAAATGTTTCCTATACGTTTTTTTCGAAAACCATTAAGGTTTTATAACCATCTTTAATTTTTGAAAAAATGAAATAGAAACGAGATAATCCCATTTGTAAATAGCTTAAAAACTTAAAAAAAACTTACGTGTATGTTCTATATGTCAGCCCTGCTTGAGTATAGTAAAAAATAGCTTAATGCTGTTGTGTGGCTCTCCATCTCTTCCTGTGTTTCTTGTAGTAACAGATGCTCAAGCAACATGAGGTAACTGCTTTCATCATTGCTGCAATGTTTCCACATATATTTACGCAGTTCAAATGCTGTTCTGAGATTGTATTTATCAATAACAAATTATTTAAATCCATTGTTTACTTCAGCTCGCAAATGACAATAGCAGAACAGCTGTTTTCAGACGCGTTTGCCAATGGAAACACCTCACGTCCGCCTATCGCGTTGCCAATCGACAATACCGAAAAATACCGAAAAAACCGCAAAGTGGAAAAATGCCTTAAGACAAGGAAAGAGAGCGCAATGTATAAATATCGGCTTCTCTTTCTTTCATGTCGACGCCTCGCCAACTGCTCTGCTGACGTCGACAGCGGCCGCGCGTTTTGCCTAAGGAATTGTCACCGACACGGGATGCCAGAACTGAAGGGACTATACTATTTTCGGTTTTATTTTTATAATTATCGTTTATTATCTACGCCCTTTTGTTTTTGGGTTTTTGTGTGCATGGCACTTCAAAAAAATCGCTCTTCTTTTTCTTTATTTTTCCTTTCCGAAAATCCACACACGCACACAAACTGCGTTTCGCTTTCGCTCCCCGCAACACGCACGTACTCTTCGCTTTTCCGTATGGAGCTTGGGGAATTCACTAGTAATTTACAAATTGTTTTGTTTATGTCTAGCTATTTATACTGGCAGAACGCAAATGTGTCTGTTATTTTACTACAATTTCGTAATGAATTTCGTTATTAATCGATTAATAACCATTTTTATGGTGGGATATTCACCACTTTTTAAAAATGTTTCCTATACGTTTTTTCGAAAACCATTAAGGTTTTATAACCATCTTTAATTTTTGAAAAAATGAAATAGAAACGAGATAATCCCATTTGTAAATAGCTTAAAAACTTAAAAAAACTTACGTGTATGTTCTATATGTCAGCCCTGCTTGAGTATAGTAAAAAATAGCTTAATGCTGTTGTGTGGCTCTCCATCTCTTCCTGTGTTTCTTGTAGTTTTCTTTTTAGTTCGGCAGATTTCCCTAACAACTCGTTTAGTCCACTAAGTTGTGTACTTAGGTAATCCAAATTTTGTTGAGTATTACGTTCTTCCAGTTCTATTGTCATAAGTCTGTTTCTGGTGTCAATTTCGTCTCTTTCCAGTGTTTGCATAAGTGCACGGTTGCGGCAAATTCCTTCTCTTAACACGATTATTCTCTCCTTTGCTTGTGTTTCATCAGTTATGTTTTGATTGGCCATTTTTCTTTGTATATTAATATTTGTTATTATTTGTTAATATTTCGATTCTTTGTAACACTACTATTGCTCAAAACTTTATAAAATGAATTTATTTTGTGAACAAAAGATACATACCTCAGCGCATGCTAGTTTTTTTTTGTTTTTTGTATAGCCTGCTGCAGTAGAGCTTCTATCCCATATGTGTATGTATGGGGGACTGCAAAAAAGTGTTTTGAGTTTAAAAAAATTTAAGGCCAAAACAGCTTCCAAAAAAATATGGGAAAATACCACTTACTTAGTTTGGCTCGGCAAATGGGAAAACGTGATAAACATAAAAATATGGAATAGTACATTTAAATATCCGGCTATTGAATCCAAAATCTCATATTTGGTATTTAAATTTAATACAAAAAACATTGTATTAAACAGGAAACCTATTAAAATGCTTAGTTTAATACTAAAATATTTAAATCCAAGAAGGGTATATTTATTTTTAAAAGCCAGTAAGATGAAAATAGTTTTTATTTTTTAAGTGAGTCTCTGATATCGTCAATGTCATATTGATCAAGGAACTGCAAAAGCTCGTATTTGTCCTGCGAAATGCCATTCGCATTCCAGAAAGATATTTTAAGAGTAATCATCTAAGATTTTTGTTTGACTAGAAGCTCCAGGAGGAGATTTCGCGTGCGCACAAGCTCTTGGAACGTTTGCTGCATTGCTCCCATTGTTTTTGTTATAGTTGCCAGCATTAATTCTATACCACTAGGTAATTGGAATGTGTTTACGCAGATACATGGCGCATATGTTAAACTTGAAAAAAAAAATTTGTTGGTGGGGATAATGTTAAAATTGTTTGGTTTTTAAATCTTAATTTGTTTTTTTTTTAAGAAATTAAAAACTTATTTTTATTTTATAGCAACACCCGAAGCGACGTTGTCCGCTACTTTTAGCAAAGCATTTATTGCTGATTTTTTCATATTTCCAAATTCAAATTAATATCCCAGTATAGCTTTCCCTTGACCAAAGCCCTTATGCCGTCTTTGATTATTATGTTTCTCGAGGTGATTGGGTTCATTCCCAGAGCATTGGATCAACGATTTCTTTGAATCCCTCGCTGTCCAAGAATAGGAATGGCTTTCCGTCAGTTGTCACTATTTATACCCGTTACTCGTAGAGTAAAAGGGTATATTGTATTCGTGCAAAAGTATGTAACAGCTAGAAGGAAGCGTTTCCGACCCCATAAAGTATATATATTCTTGATCAGGATCACTAGCCGAGTCGATCTAGCCATGTCCGTCTGTCCGTCTGTCTGTCCGTCTGTCTGTCTGTATGAACGCTGAGATCTCGGGAACTATAAAAGCTAGACGATTGGTATTTGGCATGAAGATTCTTGGAGTTCCTACGCAGCGCAAGTTTGTTTCAAAAGGGTGCCACGCCCCCTCTAACGCCCACAATCGCTTATATACGATTTTAAAAATTTCAATATTTCGGAAAAGTAAAAATGCAGTTTTATTGTGTTTATCAATACCTATCGAAATGTAGATGAAATTTTTCAAATCGGACCATTCGTTAAAAAGTTATGCGTGTTCAAAGTTTCTCAAAGTTTCTCCATCTCCCTCGCACTCCCTTTACCTGAGTAACGGGTATCTGATTGTCGGGGCACCCGACTATAGCGTTCTCTCTTGTTTAATAAGTGAATTCACCATTGTTTCTTCACTTGTTTGGTACGCAATTTTTCTTTTCTTTATAGCTTTAGCATCGGTGTCCTCTTCGTTGTCGCACTTTCTAAATATTTCTCCGTGTTTGGCGTTTCAAATTTTTTGAAAGACTGCCGGCTAATTTTACTCCGCACACTTTACACTCTGATTTATTGTCCAAGGTATTAAAATTAAACAAAAGAGAACGCTATAGTCGGGTTGGTGTCCCGACTATCTAATACCCGTCACTCTGCTAAAGGGAGTGCGAACGCTGTACTCGGGTTGGTGTCCCGACTATCTAATAATCGTAACTCAACTAAAGGGAGTGCGAGGGAGATAGATATATAAAAAATTTTGATTGCGTATAACTTTTTAATGAATGGTCCGATTTGAAAAATGTCTTCTACATTTCGATAGGTATTAATATACACTATAAAATTGCGTTTATATATTTTTAAAATCTTAAAAGATGTGGCCTCCAGACACATTTGAAAATCGTTTATGTAGATGTTGGGCGTTAGGGGGGCGTGGCACCTCGATGAAACAAACTTGCGCTGCGTAGGAAGCCAAAGAATATGTGTGGGTAATCCCAACTTTCTAGCTTTTGTAGTTTTGTAGGTTGTTTACCTACCGATCCTGCGGGCGGATCCGTTTTTCGCTTAAACCATTTTGTGTGTGTTATTATAGCCGTTACTCGTAGAGTAAAAGGGTATATTGTATTCGTGCAAAAGTTGTAACAGCTAGAAGGAAGCGTTTCCGACCCCATAAAGTATATATATTCTTGATCAGGATCACTAGCCGAGTCGATCTAGCCATGTCCGTCCATCCGTCTGTCTGTCCGTATGAACGCTGAGATCTCGGAAACTATAAAAGCTAGAAGGTTGAGATTTCACACACATATTCTTGGGCTTCCTACGCAGCGCAAGTTTGTTTTATCGAGGTGCCACGCCCCCCCTAACGCCCACCATCGCCATAAACGATTTTCAAATGTGTCTGAAGGCCACATCTTTTAAGATTTTAAAAATATATGAACGCAATTTTATTGTGTTTATTAATACCTATCGAAATGTAGAAGACATTTTTCAAATCGGACCATTCCTTAAAAAGTTACACGCAATCAAAATTGTTTATATATCTATCGCCCTCGCACTCCCTTTAGCTGAGTTACGATTATTAGATAGTCGGGACACCAACCCGAGTACAGCGTTCGCACTCCCTTTAGCTGAGTGACGGGTATTAGATAGTCGGGACACCAACCCGACTATAGCGTTTTAAGATTTTTGGGGGTTAGATCTGTTCGAAAAAAACAGTAAAAAACAAGAGAGAACGCTATAGTCGGGTGCCCCGACAATCAGATACCCGTTACTCAGGTAATAAACACAATAAAACTGCATTTTTACTTTTCCGAAATATTGAAATTTTTAAAATCGTATATAAGCGATTGTGGCGTTAGAGGGGGCGTGGCACCTTTTTGAAACAAACTTGCGCTGCGTAGGAACTCCTAGAATCTGCAGGCAAAATGCCAATCTTCTAGCTTTTATAGTTTCCGAGATCTCAGCGTTCATACAGACAGACAGACAGACGGACAGACAGACGGACAGACGGACATGGCTAGATCGACTCGGCTAGTGATCCTGATCAAGAATATATATACTTTATGGGGTCGGAAACGCTTCCTTCTAGCTGTTACATACTTTTGCACGAATACAAAAATATTTTTCAAATCGGACCATTCGTTAAAAAGTTATGCGTGTTCAAAGTTTCTATCTCCATCTCCCTCGCACTCCCTTTACCTGAGTAACGGGTATCTGATTGTCGGGGCACCCGACTATAGCGTTCTCTCTTGTTTTACTTAAATTTTCGTACAATTTATTATAAAAAATACCCCTTGTTTTTTTTTTGTTTTTAATATTTATGTAAGATTATCGTCCTCATGAATTTGTCCGGGTACGGTGAATATTTGGTCCTGAAATAATTAAAGACAGACATATGTTTTAAAAATATGTTTTACTTGTATATTTTTATATTTAACTTTTTAAATCAAGTAGAGACCGCAGCGAGATCCTAAGCATTTTTAGCGCTGGCCACGGGAAATGTATGTACATATGTATGTACATATGTATGTACATATTGCAAGAGTTTTACCACCCAGAAACAATAGCAAACGGGACATAAACCTACCGGTTATTTTAATTAATATCAACTGCACATATATAAATGTACTAGCGGAGCGACTTCGTTCGCGGAGCGACTTCGTTCGCTTAAAATTAGTTTGGAGTACGGTTGTCAGGACTTTATGTTTTCTTATTAGCGCGTTTTTTGAGAACCTTTGTGTAAAACCCTTTTTAGAAGATCCTTCAGGGGCGAGAATCAGAAGGCTACTGGCAGAGCTATATAATAAATGAATGTGATTAATGTAAAAGTATTGAATTTGTATACTTTCTATCAGTTACAATACTATCATGCATGAGTGTACTTATAAGTGAGAACTTACAAGTGAACTTGAAATGTTCACTCACTTGAACTTGAAAACAAAATTTCAAGTCAAGTAAGCCAAGTATACAGAATTTAAAGTCAAAAATCACTCTATGACTTGAAACGAGTAAGTCCGAGTGGTACCGCTTGCAAGTAATTTCAAGTCACTTGGAAGTTCAAGTCACTTGGAATTCGTAGAGTGAACTCTATGACTTTTAAGTCATCTGAACTCTTTTAAGTTAAAGGTTTTAAATATTTATATTCACTTTGCTTCGGGAGTTTGAACGAGAAAGTTATTTTGATCTGTGAAAAATTTTGTTTTTAAATATTCAAATTTTCTTTTGATTTTGAAATTTAAACGAGAAAGTTGTTTTTTATCTGCGGAAAATTTTCTATGCTATAATGGCTTCTTCAATAAACGTAAGCTTAAATTTGTTTCCACATATTTTACAAATATTTAGCAAGTAATACCAATTGCAGAATTCCCCAATTGATATGGTTGCTGTGAAGAACCATTTGAAGAGCGGTGAGTACAGGATTTTAAATAAACGTGGACGGAGTAAAGTTTGGGAGACCTTTGCAATGATTGGGGACAGCGATGGCGAAATAATTCAAGGTGTAACAGCTTGCCGAAAATGCTTTCAGGTGCTAAAGTATTCAACTTGCACAACGAATCTTGTCCGCCATAAATGTTACATCGCGGCTGTTAAAACTAACGATGATATAAAACCGGACATAAGTGTAGACCAGGACACGAAGAAAAAAATAACAGAAGCAGCTACAGAATGGTCAATTAAAAACTGTAGGTCGTTTAACACCATTCAAGACAGTGGTTTAAAGAAACTGTTTTCGGCTTTCGTGGACATTGGAGCTCGATATGGACCAAACATTGACGTTGACAAAATTATACCGGACCCGACGACATTGTCGCGAAATATCACCCAGATGTACGAAAAGCAAAGCCTTGATGTGACTGATGAAATAGCCAAGGCTAAACCTACCGGATATGCAATAACCTCTGACTTATGGACCGATAACTTTTTAAAAAGATCGTACATCTCAATTACGATCCAATATATTTTAAGCGGAAAACTGACTTGTCGATTGCTTGCCATAAAATCGATGAACATATCAGCGACTGGTATGTAAGCTTTTTGCCGTAACCTAAAATAAAATTAAAACATTTCCTTTATATTACAGGCTCAAATATAAAGCAAAAAGTTTTGGAGCAATTAGGGGCATTTGACTGCAATAGTGACCATGACATCGCAGTAATTGTGACAGACCGTGGATCTAATATGATCAGCGCATTCAAAAACAATCGACATATTCACTGCGCAAACCATTTGCTGAATAATATTGTGGGGAAAAGTATATCCAGTTGCCCAGAAATTAACAAAATTTTGGATCGTGCAAACAAATTGGTTAAATATTTCAAAAAATCTGGCAAAAACTCCGAACTCGACCAAACCTTAAACAGTTTTTGCCAAACAAGATGGAACACGGTGTATTACACGTTATCTTCGATATCTAAAAATTGGGAACAAATTACTGAAAAGCTTAAGGAATCAAAGCAAGAACATAGACTTAACGGAATAAGTCTAACAGGCCTTCAATCAATTTCGGACGCTTTGAAAAAAATTACAACGGCTTCAAATGAGTTAGAGGGGAAAAATATCCCACTATTCATTTGGTTATTCCACACTTAGAACGCTTAAAATCTAACTTCGAAATTGACTCCAACGACACTGCTCTAACCACGGAACTAAAAGTCGAGCTTCGACAACTTCTTGAAACCGTTTTCAAAAAACACATTACTAAATTTCATAAACTAGCCCTTTTTTTGTTTCCGCCAACAAACAAACTTCTTACTGTAGTATGCATGTATCATTATAGCAGGTACTTACTGTACCAATGCCAGAATTGTGCAACCAAAATACTTATGCTACTCAGAACCCAACTTATGGGAACTGCTAGTGTCAGCATATTCCCATGGGCTGAGTGCACACACATACTATGCATACCACGCTCTCTCTCTCTCTGAGTGCATTTGAAATACATAAGCACTGGCTGCGCCGCTGCCGGCGTCGCCGTCGTTTTTAGCTGCGCTTATGCACTTGACCATTTATATTTTACTTAGATTTAATCATTCAATAAAGAGAGCTCAATACAAATGGACATCTGTTTTATTTATTAACGTTCAATTAAATATATGGTGCGAGAATAAAAGACAAGTATAACATGGCGACCGTGACAGTGGTTGCTGTTACAGTTCCTGTGAAACAAAAATAAAAAAAAAAAAAAAAAACCGATACAAAAAAAAAAATGTGTGTGAATACATAAAAAAAAAAAAAAACGAAAAACACTTATATATGTGTACAAAAAAAAATTAGTGCGAATATATTTAACACAAAAATAAAACCGAATAAATATATAAAAAAAAATGTGCTAAAAATTAAAGAAAAAATACCTGTGGAAGACCCAAAAAAAAAAATGTTTGTTTAAACGCCTGTGCGAGGACCAGCGCCGGCAACGCCCGAGTCCAAAGGGCACCGGACATCTGCAGCAGCCGAGAGAAAAAAAAAAATCACAAACCAAAATGAGAAAAGACAAATCTACAAAAAAATTCTAACGCCTGTGCGAGGACCAGCGCCGGCAACGCCCGAGTCCAAAGGGCACCGGACACCTGCAGCAGTCTACGGCAGCAAGTGCGGGAGGCAATCTGCACCCTGCACCAACGAATGGAAAAGTACGTATGAGTGACGTTACTCTGGATAATGCTGCTCCTGTCGAGCAAAGGGACGCACCGAGCCTGCAAGAAGCTCTAGAGGTGTATCCAACCGATGGACCACGCCCCCTCACAATAGCTGAGTACAGGGCACGCAACACAAAAAAAATAACCAAGAAAAAAAAAAGGAGTGGACAGCGCATCAAACTTCTACAGCAAAGGAGATTAATAAAAGATTACATCAAAACTGCTTCAACCCCTGAGGAAATATGCGCACATGAAAAGAACCTGGCCGTAATAGAGCAACTACTTTGCAAAAGAGCAAAGTAACGCAACAAAGGCTGCATTTATGCCAATGCCCTAGTTGCCATTAGTCTTATAACTCTAACTCAAGCCGATGCGTGAAAGCGCTGCTTGAAAATTACTAACCTCTGTTAGGCTTTATACTAAAATCATATGGCAGGTATTTTAATTATATAGAGCGACAAATTGTAAATCTGCCATGTGAAAATCACTAAACCATTTTTTCTTTTGTTTATTGACTTATGAATACTAACAAAATAAGTAAATCAACAGAATATAAAGATAATAATTCGCCATACATAGTTGGCATAAAATATAGATTCTTGGAAAATTTTCCCAAAATGGGTTTAGTAGACACAAAAGTTGTCGATTCAACGGCGAATGTCGTTAATAAAGTAGAATCTCAACCAGTAAATTTGCAAACAGTAACAATTTTATTAATAATAATTGCAATTATGTTGTCAGCAAGTTTTTTCCTAAAAATCTATCTATTTCACAATAGATGTTTAAAGAAGAAATACCAGAGTCGAGCAAACGACCTGGACAAAATTTAAAAACAAATTTTAAAATACACAAAAAAAAAAACAAAACTTGCCTTTTATAATTTCAAATATTATTGAACAAAAAAAAATATCATTAATAAAAAAAAAAACACAATAAAAATCAAAAAAAATTTTAAATAAGAATATTCTCTTATGGCCACAAGTATAGGTAGACAAACATAACAATGTTAAACATAGAGGCAGCAATTTACACCTATATGAGGGACCCAGATTTTAGTGAAAGAATAATTACACTGGTCTCAACGACCCCAATGACTATCTATGAGTTAGAAAATTTATATATGTCAACATATAATTTAGAATTCTCACCTTTAATACATTGCTCCGAAAAACAAAAAGCTATGGTATTAAGTACTGTCCCAGGTATTCACGTGAGAACAATTCAAACTGATCACGACATATTAGGTAGAGCTAACATTTCAGTGGTGTACAGAAATAATTCATATCCATATTATAATGGAATGGAGTGAATTATATAAAGTTCTAAATACCTTAAAAAGCGATTTTGATAAATCATATAAATCATTAACGCAAAATAGAACAACACAACAAACCACTATAAATAAACATGTAGAAATATTAGTATCTCGCTTTAACAATGCGCGTATACTAATACATGAGCAATAGAGATCGACTAGATAAAAATCGTTGGTCTGAGGTATCGAAGTTTCTGTCTAGACTTCGAACAAATCTAATAACTATAAAAGAAAAGTATAATTTAAATATTTCGATACCAACAATTTTAAACACCCCTTTGAAATTAGAAACTGGTGACGAATTGGAATCATCAGATCCATCAGAAGTCAACCAGGTACAGGTAGAAGAATCTACATTTGATAGCCCAGAAATAGAAGAGAAAGATTTGAATAATCTTACAATTCCAGCTGTACTTATTCAATCTGAATTATCAGATCAAGAACCAGCTGATTCCGATAGCGAAATAGAACAAATATTAACAATGCCGGACGAAACTGTTGCCCAACGGGCATATATTAAAGATATAGCAAATGCTATACCCGAATTCAACGGACAAAAAATTAACCTTCAAAGATTTGTCACAGCCCTAAAGTTAGTAAACCTAACTAAAGGCACATTCGAAGAAATAGCTGTCGAAGTCATAAAATCAAAAATATTGGGTTCAACTTTGTATAAAGTGCAAAATGAATCCACTATAAACGGAATAATAAAAAAATTACAAGACACAATTATTGGCGATACATCCGATGTAGTAAAAGCCAAAATGTCAAAAACTACACAAAAGGAAAAACAGCAGAAAAATTCACAACTGAAGTTGAAAATTTACGAAAGCTTCTTGAAGCTTCGTATATTGATGAAGGATTACCCGCTGAACACGCAGACAAATTTAGCACCAAGGAGGCTATAAACACAATGATAAAAAATTGTGAACATGGCCGACTCAAAACAATCCTTGAGGCAGGCAACTTCTCATCAATGAATGAGGCCGTCACAAAGTACATTCAGTGTAGTACTGAAATGACGGGTAATGCCAACGCAATACTATTTGCAAACAAAGGACAAGCCTATAGAGGTAACAACTTCAGAGGTAACTACCGTGGTAGAGGTAGAGGCAATGGTCGTGGTAACTACCAAAATAATGGGTATTACCAATATAACGGCTACAATCGAAATAACGGTTACAACCAAAATAATGGCTATAATCGTAACTATAATAACCACACCAATAATTACAATAGAGGTCGTGGAAATTATAGAGGAAACAACAATAATCAAAATAGCAGCAACTCCAATAACAATCAACAAAACAATAATGTCCGCGTTACCCAGCCAGTTTCGGGAAACTCGCAGACCCCTTTAGATACGAGAAATTAAAAAAACAAACGGTTTATACAATCAACCTCAATCTCAATATATTTGTACCATTTATTAATTCAGAAACAGGGAAGCAGCTTACGTTCCTTGTGGATACGGGAGCAAATATTTCACTTTTAAAAGAAAATTCCGATATCTTTAACAATATACAAATAAAGAATACAATAAATATTCAAGGAATAGGCGAGGGAATCATAAAATCCAAAGGACTTTGTCCAATAGAACTTAAGACAGACAAATATATAATTCCATATAATTTTCATATTGTAAACCAAGATTTTGCGATTCCATGTGATGGAATTATAGGAATCGATTTTATAAAAGAGTTAAATTGCCAAATAGACCTTAACCCTACAGAGGATTGGTTTATAATAAGACCAAATAATATAGACATTCACATTTATATTCCAATAACATATACTTCTGGTAATAATACAATCCTACTCCCAGCCAGATCTCAAGTAATACGAAAAATCGAAATAATGTCCGATACTGATACTATATTAATACCAAATCAGGAGATTCAACCTGGTATTTACATTGCCAATACTATAACATCAAAAGTAAATTCATTTGTCCGATTACTCAACACAACCAGTACTGATCAATTGATTAGTATAAGCAATTTAAAATGTGAACCAATTTCTGATTATAATGTAATTCAAAACACTTCAAGTAATAGAGAACAGAACATCATAAAAGAACTAAAGAAAAATTTTCCCATTCAATTCAAACAACAATTAACTGAACTATGTGAAAAATATACTGATGTATTCGGTCTTGAAACCGAAGCAATTACAACAAATAATTTCTACAAGCAAAAATTGAGATTGAAAGACGAGGAACCAATTTATATTAAAAATTATAGAAGCCCGCATAGCCAAGTTGAGGAAATTCAAAAACAAGTAGGAAAATTAATTAAAGATAATATAGTCGAACCCTCTGTATCAGAATACAACAGCCCACTTTTACTAGTCCCAAAGAAAACACTTCAGGGTTCAACAGAAAAGAAATGGAGACTAGTAGTCGACTATCGACAAATTAATAAAAAACTTTTATCTGATAAATTTCCGCTTCCGAGAATTGATGACATCTTGGATCAACTAGGAAGAGCAAAGTATTTCTCATGCCTTGATTTGATGTCAGGTTTCCATCAAATCGAATTAGAAGAAAGTTCAAGAAACATAACGTCATTTTCAACGAGCAATGGCTCATATCGTTTCACTCGATTACCTTTTGGTTTGAAAATAGCCCCAAACTCATTTCAAAGAATGATGACTATTGCATTTTCTGGACTTGAAGCTTCTCAAGCATTCCTTTATATGGATGATTTAATAGTCATTGGATGTTCTGAAAATCATATGCTTAAAAACCTAAAAGACATCTTTGAAATATGCAGAAAACACAATTTAAAACTACATCCACAAAAATGTTCATTTTTTATGCATGAAGTGACCTTCCTTGGTCATAAATGTACAGACAAAGGAATATTACCAGATGATAAGAAATATGATGTCATAAAAAACTATCCAGTCCCACATGATGCAGATAGTGCTAGAAGATTTATAGCATTTTGCAATTATTATAGACGTTTCATTAAAAATTTCGCCGACTATTCACGGCACATAACTAGATTATGTAAAAAGAATGTTCCATTTAAATGGTCTTCCGAATGCCAAAATTCATTCCAATATTTAAAAGATAAACTTATAGAACCAACTTTATTACAATATCCTGATTTCCTTAAAGAATTTTGTATAATAACGGATGCAAGTAAACAAGCATGTGGAGCCGTATTATCTCAAAATCATAACGGACTTCAACTCCCGATAGCATACGCATCACGCTCATTTACAAAAGCCGAAAGCAATAAAAGCACTACCGAACAGGAATTAGCAGCAATTCATTGGGCAATTATATATTTTCGACCATATATTTATGGCAAACATTTTAAAGTTAAAACTGATCATAGACCACTAACATACTTATTTTCAATGGTCAATCCTAGTTCAAGACTCACACGCATGCGGCTCGAATTAGAAGAATATGATTTCACAGTCGAATATCTAAAGGGAAAAGATAACTTCGTGGCAGACGCCCTCTCTAGAATAACAATTAAGGATCTTCAAAATATAACGGCAAATATATTACAAGTCACTACAAGACAAAAAAGTAGACAAAATTCCTGCGCAGGAAAAGATAAAGCAGAATTGCCTAGGCAATCTCAAATAAAAGCTTCTAAGCCCAACGTATATGAAGTCATTAACAATGACGAAGTACGTAAAGTAGTGACCTTGCATGTGAATAATAATTTATGTTTTTTCAAACATGGAAAAAAATTACAGCAAGATATAATGTTGGAGATTTGTATACTAATGGAACCCTTGACTTAGGTCAGTTTTTCCAAAGGCTTGAACTGCAGGCTGGTAAACAAAAAATTACCCAACTTAAAGTGGCACCCTGGGATAATATCTTTGAAACTATTTCAATAGATAAATTTAAAAAAATGGGCAACAAAACATTAAAATCATTAAGAGTAGCGCTACTCAACCCGGTGACCCTAATAACAACTAATAATGAAAAAGAAGCAATAATGTCTACACTACATGACGATCCTATTCAAGGAGGACACACAGGTATAACAAAAACCTTGGCCAAGGTCAAAAGACATTATTATTGGAAAGGAATGTGTAAAGACATAACCCAGTACATACGTAAATGTCCAAAATGCCAAATGTCAAAAACAACGAGACATACTAAAACTCCTTTAACAATTACAGAAACCCCAGAAATGGTATTTGATAAGGTAATTGTGGATACGATTGGTCCACTGCCGAAATCAGATCAAGGAAATGAATATGCAGTCACTTTAATATGTGATCTGTCAAAATATCTTGTTGCTATACCAGTACCGAATAAAAATGCAAAAACAGTAGCAAAAGCTATATTCGAAGAATTTATTCTAAAGTACGGTCCAATGAAGACGTTCATTACGGACATGGGAACAGAATACAAAAATTCTTTAATTGAAAATCTATGCAAAAACCTAAATATCAAACATATAACATCGACAGCACATCATCATCAGACTGTCGGAACTGTGGAACGAAGCCACAGAACCTTTAATGAATTTATACGTACGTACATTTCAACTGATAAGACGGATTGGGATGTATGGTTAAAATACTTTGTTTATTGTTTTAACACGACACCCTCTATGGCACATGATTATTGTCCATATGAGCTAGTGTTTGGTAGAACTTCGAATTTACCAAAACATTTTAATAGCGTAGATAGAATAGAACCTATTTATAATGTAGATGATTATGCAAAAGAAACAAAGTTTAGATTAGAACAAGCTTTTAAAAGAGCCAGATTAATATTAGAATCAAATAAAAAACAACAAAAAGCTCATTACGATAAAAAGTGCCTAGATTTTGAACTAAAGATAGGAGATCAAGTTTTATTAAAGAATGAAACAGGTCACAAATTAGAATACAAATATACAGGACCATATACAGTAATTGGTATGGGAGATAATGATAATATAAGAATTTCAAACATTAAAAATAAAGAACAAAAAGTTCATAAAGATAGGCTAAAATTTTTTAATTCGTAATCACTTCTATAAATTTTTTTTGTATGGCCATGCATAGAATAAATAACAATAACACTTATAACAAAACATACATAGAATAAACAACATAACATATATAACAAAACATACATAGAATAAATAACATAAATAAATAAAAAAAAAGAGAGAAGATATAAACATAAATAAATAAGCAATAAATATATAAAAGTAATAATATAAATAAAAAAAAAAAAAAATATATAAATATATATATATATCTATAATTTCATATTAAAACCAAATTCTCGTTTTGAATAAAGTTTTCCAATTTTCTATATTTCTTTATACAATACAATATCTATAATTCTTAAATTTTTCAAATATATAAGTTCTAGAAGATAATTTTAATAACTATAAATAATCTCATTTTATTACATTTCAAAAAATAATCTTTAGAAAATATCTTCATTAAATTACGTTATTTTTTAAAAGAAGGGAGATGTAGTATGCATGTATCATTATAGCAGGTACTTACTGTACCAATGCCAGAATTGTGCAACCAAAATACTTATGCTACTCAGAACCCAACTTATGGGAACTGCTAGTGTCAGCATATTCCCATGGGCTGAGTGCACACACATACTATGCATACCACGCTCTCTCTCTCTCTGAGTGCATTTGAAATACATAAGCACTGGCTGCGCCGCTGCCGGCGTCGCCGTCGTTTTTAGCTGCGCTTATGCACTTGACCATTTATATTTTACTTAGATTTAATCATTCAATAAAGAGAGCTCAAAACAAATGGACATCTGTTTTATTTATTAACGTTCAATTAAATATATGGTGCGAGAATAAAAGACAAGTATAACATTACATTTAACACGGAAGAAAAAGATGCTATTTTCGATTTCTGCCGAGAATTGATGAGAAAACATAAGTCACTTAATATCCCAAAAAACACGGAAGCAGTTTACCAACCCGAGAAGACTTCAATTTTTTCAAGCTTTATTCAAAATGACACAGATGACCCGGAAGGAAACGATATAGAAACAGAGTTGCAAGGATACAAATCGGTTAAAATCTCCCTAGGACAAGATTTCAATGTGCTTAAATGGTGGTAATCAAACAAAGAACATTACCCAATATTATTCAAAGTCAGCTGCGAGGTATTATGCATTCCTGCCAGTAGTGCATCTTCTGAAAGAGCATTTTCTCAGGCTCGTTTGCTGATTTCAGAAAAGAGAAGCCAAATTTCAAAATCTAGCGAAAAAGTAAACCAAATCATGTTTTTAAACTCAAATTTAAAGCAAAACTCATAAACAAAAACAAATAAATTTATCGTCGTGAAAATATAGTTCTGCTAAGGCGGAATTCGTCCAGCTCAATTCTGACTGTTATCAAAATTACCTGTCTCGTTGTAAGCTTGGTGTCGTAAGGGCCACTTGTTTGTACTGATCATAGTGCATCAACGTCCAAGAAAAAAAAAAGTTATTAAACGGTGTTCTTAAGATTTAATGCCATTTTTCGGTAAATTTCCTCTAGGATTAGCACTAAGATTTGCGAAGAAAAAAAATTCTTTGAGGGACCGCGATTTCTTAAGATCCGCGATAAATTTTCTATACATGTATTGCAGGATTACTGTCGAGAATGTTAAGTCTCATGATCAAGATATGAGGGTAGTGTGATTTTGAAGAGCTCGCGGTCCATGGAAGACAGTTTTTGGAATTGAATAATAATATAGCCAAATGTCCGAAACACTAAAAAAAAAATTAGTCTTTGATGAATCGCGGATTCTGAAGAATTTTTATGAGGGCCAACGATGTTTCCAATAAATTGCAATTTCTTAAGATCTGCAAAAAAATTTTTTGGATGGACCCCAAGTTTTTGAAAGCCATTTCGTTGCGGTACCGATGTAAAATAGACTACGCAGATTCTTTCGGCCAGGTTTTCCTAATTTTTAAAAAAGTTACTGAATGCACTTTAAAAAAGTCCTACAACAAGTGCCCACTTACTTGAAAACTCTATTGACTTCCACTTGTTACTACTCTATACACTTTAACTCGCTTTCTAAAACAAGTGTTTGAACAAGCAAGTCAGGGGAAAAATACTTGTATACTTGGAACTTGTAAGTGAGTTGACTTGAACTCGATCACTCTATTTCAAAACAAGAGAGAACGCTATAGTCGGGTGCCCCGACAATCAGATACCCGTTACTCAGGTAAAGGGAGTGCGAGGGAGATGGAGATAGAAACTTTGAACACGCATAACTTTTTAACGAATGGTCCGATTTGAAAAATTTCTTCTACATTTCGATAGGTATTGATAAACACAATAAAACTGCATTTTTACTTTTCCGAAATATTGAAAATTTTAAAATCGTATATAAGCGATTGTGGGCGTTAGAGGGGGCGTGTCACCTTTTTGAAACAAACTTGCGCTGCGTAGGAACTCCTAGAATCTGCATGCAAAATGCCAATCTTCTAGCTTTTATAGTTTCCGAGATCTCAGCGTTCATACAGACAGACAGACAGACGGACAGACAGACGGACAGACGGACAGACGGACATGGCTAGATCGACTCGGCTAGTGATCCTGATCAAGAATATATATACTTTATGGGGTCGGAAACGCTTCCTTCTAGCTGTTACATACTTTTGCACGAATACAATATACCCTTTTACTCTACGAGTAACGGGTATAATAATCACTTGTTTGCTCATTCAAGTACACTCATGCAGGACTCTAGTACAAATGTACACATGTTTGTAAATTGTTTCAAATTTGTTGTTTTGAATGAAACGAAAACATTTGTACACACACGAAAAGATTGGCATCTCATACAAAAATAGCGAAGTAACTTATTATTTTCCGATTCCACATTTGATTGATAATTATTAATTTTAAGCTCGACAAATTTTGCATTGGCTGAAAGGAAATTAATGATTTTATTTGTATTTAAGCACATTATCTATGTGTGTATGTATTGTATTGTACATGTATTGTACATATAAGCAAATCAAAACATATCCAAATATACAAATGTACATACGTATTTGGTCAAAAGTTCAAATCTTAAGATTAATAATTAACTTGGAAACATTTTGGCTTTGCTTACAGAATTTGTAGTCATTTTCTATTTTCTTCCATGGCGGAAATCAATTAGGACTCTTACTTCTGCCACAAAATAAAACCTAAGCATTTGATCCAAAGAACTGACTATTGACCGAATATCATATTGATCGGAGCAGCAGTTTAAGTTTTTAAAATCCAAAACAAATTTAACTTAAATTGCCTCTTTCCCCATTCCTTTCCCTGCAGCTTTACCCCTCCCCCTCAACAGTTTTCTTGGCTGTTGCTCTCTCGGCCGTCGCTCTCTTGGCATCCGCTCTCTGGGTTTCGCTCTCTTGGCAGGCTCCCGCAAAATGCAACGCAATAACTTAGAAAATCTAAATAAATTCGTTAAAAATACTTAAAAAAATTTTAAAAACTTGAAAAAATAAACTTAAGCATTTGGGCCATAGAATAACTATTGAGCGAAAAATCATCTTGATCGGAGCAGCGGTTTAATCGAAAAGTTAATTTTAAATGTAGCCCCCAAATTATGGGGGATATCGAAATTTCTTTTAGATTTCTAATTAGGCCTTTTCAAAACCTAAATTTCGGAAAAAACCAAATTTCGAAATTCCAACCACTTTAGAAGTTAAGCTTAAATACATCAACTTTTTTTTGCTCAGAATAATGGATGTTGGAGCTGTTTGGGGCCACTGGGGGAACATATCGGATCTTAGTGGGCGGACGCCCCCAATGGAATACTGTGCAAAAATTTGGCTGCTCTAGCTCTTACGGTTTGGGCTGTGGCCGTATCCCCTTAAAAATCGGTCTTTCATTTTATAATCTTTAGAGATTAAAATGTCACTTACCTGACTTTCAATGCAATTGGTGAACACTAGTAAAATTTTTTAAAACGCCAATTACAAATTGTCTACGCACGTTGTTATTGTTGATATTGAATTATTTACAGATTTTTACTGAACTTTATTTCGTGTAATTTTTGTTTTTGATATGCCAAATGATCTGGCAATAGTTCAGTATTTCGAGGATGATATAATAAAGGGTAGTAGCAGTACGTTTATCCAATGGAATGGCCCGTTGGTCGTTGCAGCGCAGGCACATGGGCCTTCTTCCCCGGCTCCATGATCTTGACGTTTGCTTCTTGATCACGTGCGCCCTCCATTCGTCCGTCAAGGCGACCTCCTGGTCCCATTACAAAATCTGCTTCGACCATAGAGGGCCATTCCATATTCAAGTGACACACGTTGACAGGCGACTGCTGGAAAAGGGCACATATCCCTCCTTCTGACGCACAATGTCCTCGTAGTCCTTTCAGACCCGGCTCAGATTCTGTTCACTGACGTGCCGCCGCAGAAGCTACTGCTGTCGCGGGTCGTGTTAGAGAATTATTTGTTCAGATCTATGTATATATATGAACGCCTTCTGCTGCAGATCCTTTTGCTTTCAGCACTCCCGGGTTTCCGACGCATTTGTTTGCCGCTACCCGATCTTTATTTGGAGCTCCACCAACTGCTGGCAACAGATGCTCAAGCAGCATGTGGTAACTGCTTTCATCATTGCAGCAATGTTTCCACGTATATTTACGCTGTTCAAATGCTGTTCTGAGATTGTATTTATCAACTAGCAATACCCAAACCGACGTTGTCCGCTACTTTTAGCAAAGAATATCCGAGTAAAATCCCGCCTAACCTTAGCTAAACAGTAAACCCACCTAGAACGCACTAATATTCTATCCATATCCTCCTAACCATAACATACCTTACCTTAACACCGCATTAACGCTTATATTACTTCACCTTAACCCCACCTATTTTATTCTCACCCTTGGCACACTTTTTTAGCACCTTAATGCTGTTTTCACCTTAACACAAGTTTTTCCTCTTCTTAGCTAACCTAACTTAAGATCCACCTAAAAAAAATGTTCCTTACTTTACTTATTTACTTTAACTTCACCTTTTCTTATTAAAACTTGTTTGTCACCTAGACCCACCTTATCCTCGCTAAAGTCCAAACGAACCTTACCTTTCTCACTTTCACTCTTTCTTTACATTACTTTTACCCTAATCTATCTAATACTTCCCCCCGCCTTTAGCACAATTTAAAACCAACTTTTTTTAATTTTTGTGGGTATGTTTTGGCTGGTACAATTTCCAGATTATCAACGTTGTGCGAATACTACCTTTTCTTAAATTGGAATGTTATTTGTGCACTCATATATTATTGCACGCATTTTATTGTTTTAAAGTACAAAAATGCATATGTACGTATGTATACGTATATCTCAATAGTTTCTGTAATTTTTTTTACAGATTTCGAGTAGAGCCCAGAAACTAAAACTCCTTAATATTTTACGGGATACATACACATTTTGATTTAGAATTGCATCCATTAGGTGATCTGATATTTTATCCTAATTTAATCATTACATACTTATGTACATGCCAATTTGTCGATGTGTGTGTGTGTCATTGCGTTTCTTACATTCAAATGTGACGTCTGAAAGTTTTTCCCTTGAAAACCAAAAACCAAAACCAAAACGGGTTGGCTACACACTTTGACTTAGAATTGCGTCAATTAGGTAATACGTTCTAGTATCCAAATAGTACAATTTTGATCAAGTATTTCCAAACCAGAAAAAAACATCTCTTTCGCTTCAAATGACTCTCTCTCTGCTCTCTTCTATCTCGCTCTGCTTCTGCTGACGTTGTTTTTGTGAGAGCTGTTTTCGGAATTCGAGAGTCCTGGGAGTCCTTAGGAGCCGAATTTTAAAAAATCCTTTCTTAGAGCACACCTCCTCTAACACACGATTCAGACCCAATTTTTTCCAGAATTTTGGGTCTTTTGGTTTGGGCTGGGGATACATGACGCAAATCGACATCTACTCTTTTATAGTAATACTCGATACTCGATACTTACCTTAATTATTTTTGCTAAAATCTGCTCTCAATACATCACGGCATCCCTAAAAAATAATCCACATTTTCAGCCATTGCCCATGTCTTTGGAATTCAACGCCAAAGTTGAAAATGCAAAAATTCTGACGATTTTTCTGATGGAAAGTCAATTCTAAAAATTAAATCTTAAATGGAACTAATTTTTTTATTCATGGAATCTACACATTTTGATTTACAATTGCATCCATTAGGTGATCGGTTATTTTATCTTAATTTAATCAATACATACTTATGTACATGCCAATTTGTCGATGTGTGTGTGTGTCATTGCGTTTCTTACATTCAAATGTGACGTCTGAAAGTTTTTCCTTTGAAAACCAATCTAAATTTTTTTTTAAATCAAAACGAAAATTTTTTATGCTTTTTACGGGTGACTTAGAATTGCGTCAATTAGGTAATACGTTATAGTATCCAAATAGTAAAATTTTGATCAGGTGTTTCCAAACCAGAAAAAAACATCTCTTTCGCTTCAAATGACTCTCTCTCTGCTCTCTACTCTCTCGCTCTGCTTCTGCTGACGTTGTTTTTGTGAGAGCTGTGTTCGGAATTCGTTCGTAAGTGCTGCGAACTCCCGAAGCATACAAAAACCAAAAACAACGTGCTGCCAAAAAAGCCCCCGCAACCCCCGCAATCTTACAAAAAAAATCATATAAAATCAGCCGTGGGTCCCAAAAAAAAATAAAAATACCTTACTGATTGTATGGCATAGTTCCACACTTTAAACCAAAAACGGATCCCATCGCATAATCGGTGCGGAAAAATTAATTAAGTGCCTGGGAGTCCTTAGGAGCCCCAACCGACTTCCGGTTGGGGCTCATCTTCTGGGCTTTCAAAGATTTCCACAAATAAAGCTTAAAATAAAAATATCAACTTGTTTGGTTGAAAACTGTGGGAATGGTTGATGTTTTAATCAAGCAATTCCGCATTTTTCGAGAGTCTTGGGAGTCCTTAGGAGCCGAATTTAAAAAAAACCTTTCTTAGTGCACACCTCCTCTAACACACGATTCAGACCCAATTTTTTCCAGAATTTTAGGTCTTATGGTTTGTGCTGGGGGAACATGACGCAAATCGACATCTACTCTTTTTTATAGTAAGTACTTGATAACAATTTATTTAAATCCATTGTTAACTTCAGCTCGCAAATGACAATAGCAGAACAGCTGTTTTCAGACGCGTTTGCCAATGGAAACACCTCACGTCCGCCTATCGCGTTGCCAACCGACAATACCGAAAAATACCGAAAAAACCGCAAAGTGGAAAAATGCCTTAAGACAAGGAAAGAGAGCGCAATATATAAATATCGGCTTCTCTTTCTTTCATGTCGACGCTGCGCCGACTGCTCTGCTGACGTCGACAGCGGCCGAGCATTTTGCCTAAGGAATTGTCACCGACACGGGATGCCAGAACTGAAGGGACTATACTATTTTCGGTTTTATTTTTATAATTATCGTTTATTATCTACGCCCTTTTGTTTTTGGGTTTTTGTGTGCATGGCACTTCAAAAAAATCGCTCTTCTTTTTCTTTATTTTTCCTTTCCGAAAATCCACACACGCACACAAACTGCGTTTCGCTTTCGCTCCCCGCAACACGCACGTACTCTTCGCTTTTCCGTATGGCTCTTGGGGAATTCACTAGTAATTTACAAATTGTTTTGTTTATATCTAGCTATTTATACTAGCAGAACGCAAATTTGTCTGTTATTTTACTACAATTTCGTAATGAACAATAGGAAGAAGAAGCACTCCGAAGCCATGCGCGCGCATTTGAAATTTGTATCATTTTGAAAACATCGGTGTTTGGTTTTTGTCTTCGCTGATTTTCGGTCAAGTTAACAATAGCGAGGACTCTTCAAACATCGAAGCTTCACCAACACTACTTTAATCGATTAATAACCATTTTTATGGTGGGATATTCACCACTTTTTAAAAATGTTTCCTATACGTTTTTTCGAAAACCATTAAGGTTTTATAACCATCTTTAATTTTTGAAAAAATGAAATAGAAACGAGATAATCCCATTTGTAAATAGCTTAAAAACTTAAAAAAAACTTACGTGTATGTTCTATATGTCAGCCCTGCTTGAGTATAGTAAAAAATAGCTTAATGCTGTTGTGTGGCTCTCCATCTCTTCCTGTGTTTCTTGTAGTTTTCTTTTTAGTTCGGCAGATTTCCCTAACAACTCGTTTAGTCCACTAAGTTGTGTACTTAGGTAATCCAAATTTTGTTGAGTATTACGTTCTTCCAGTTCTATTGTCATAAGTCTGTTTCTGGTGTCAATTTCGTCTCTTTCCAGTGTTTGCATAAGTGCACGGTTGCGGCAAATTCCTTCTCTTAACACGATTATTCTCTCCTTTGCTGCTGTTTCATCAGTTATGTTTTGATTGACCATTTTTCTTTGTATATTAATATTTGTTATTATTTGTTAATGTTTCGATTCTTTGTAACACTACTATTGCTCAAAACTTTATGAAATGAATTTCTTTTGTGAACAAAAGATACATACCTCAGCGCATGCTAGTTTTTTTGGTTTTTTGTATAGCCTGCTGCAGTAGAGCTTCTATCTCATATGTGTATGTATGAGGGACTGCAAAAAAGTGTTTTGAGTTTAAAAAAATTGAAGGCCAAAACAGCTTCCAAAAAAATATGGGAAAATACCACTTACTTAGTTTGGCTCGGCAAATGGGAAAACGTGATAAACATAAAAAAATGGAATAGTACATTTAAATATCCGGCTATTGAATCCAAAATCTCATATTTGGTATTTAAATTTAATACAAAAAACATTGTATTAAATAGGAAACCTATTAAAATGCTTAGTTTAATACTAAAATATTTAAATCCAAGAAGGGTATATTTATTTTTAAAAGCCAGTAAGATGAAAATAGTTTTTATTTTTTAAGTGAGTCTCTGATATCGTCAATGTCATATTGATCAAGGAACTGCAAAAGCTCGTATTTGTGCTGCGAAATGCCAATCGCATTCCAGAAAGATCACTATGGACGGCAGTCCATGTAGTGACGAAGCGCACAAGGAGAGTGTGCGAAGGCGACTACTATTATATAGCCGCAAAATTGAAAATCTGCTGTGATAGTCCGATCGTAATGAGTAATACACCAAATTAAAGGTATTGCTAAAACTTAAAGGATTGCATACCAAGACCTCATGAAAATCAATTGGTTTGGGAGAGAGAGCGGTGAAAGTGTAAAAGTAAAAATTTAGAAATTTGGATCTGTTGGGGCCGGTGGGGATAAATGCCCCTCGAAATGTTTTAGTAGTTTTCCTATTGAAAATACCCGTCGAATGAGGGGTCATATGATAAAATCCGACGCTCCGTTCAAAAGTTATAGCCAAAATAAGATTTTCTTCTTCTTCCCAAAATGAAAATTTAATTCTGTTTGTCAGTTTGTCCGCTTGTCCAAAATATGTTTTTTAAGTTCTGAAAATTTGATATGACGTTCATCACATCGATATAAAAAACTTTTGTTCTACCACTTTTGGAAAAACCCGCTAGTTTAGCGGGAAAACAGCTATAAATAGCTAAAATTCGGAAAGCCGTAACTTCTATACTACTAAAGCTACAGACTTGTGCTGCATCTCGTTTGAAAGGTATTTTTAAATGCTATAAACGCTTTCTATCTGCAATTTGTGTAAATGTAATAGTTAAAAAGATATGAACAAAAGAAAATTTTTTAAAACTTTTTTTTAGCTTTTTTTATTTTTCTCAAAAACGGCTCTAACGATTTTCTTTAAAACTTGAAACTGTGTAGCCCTTGAGATTCCTTAAATTTTGGTATATAACACATTACTGTAAAAGTTATTCAGAAACGAAAATAGCCACTTTTGCCAGCTCATAACAATTAATGCTGCCCAAGGGCCGTTCATTTACAAGCCGAACAGATTTGGCCAAAAAAAAATTTTACATTTTTGATTTGCCTGAAACTTTTTTTACATGTTCTATTCGGAAAATGAGCAATCACGTGTATCAGGATTTGGCCGAAAAAAATTTTTTTTTTAGTTAGAATTTTTTTAAGTTTTCCAAAATTTGACAAATTTGAAAAAGTACCCTCTCATTAAAAATCTTTATCTCCGGTTATATGAATCCGCGTGACTTCATGTCTTTTGCATTAATTCCTCTAAAACCTCTTCTTAAAAAAAAAATTTAAAAAAAATAAGATTTTAGTTTCTTAAAAATAAAAGCAAATTAAGATTCTAAAAAATTTTGTATTGAAATTTTTTTTTTATATTTCAATGTATGCGCCATATTGTTAGTTACAATCGGTTTTTGTAAACAGTTGGAGCCATTTTAAGTTTTTAAAATATCGAATTTTTTTTAACAAGGCCTCTGCTTTTTTCTATGAAAACACGTCGCAGCAAGTAGGGCTACTCTCTCACTCGTATCGGATCCTTATGGAATTCATGTTTTCTCATCGTTTACTAGTCCTTTAACAATTTTTAATGATTAAAAGTTAAGTTTTAAATGTTTTAACAATTTCTGAATGACAAAAAGTAATTTTTTATGTGTATGTGCATATCCAAGCTGTATTTTAGGGTCAAGGAATCGTTAAAATTGTTTTAAGCCGTTCCATTAATGCAATTCTTAAATAAATAATTAAATTTAAATGTACCAATATATTAGCTCCTATGAGAGCAAAAGTAAACAATACAAAACATCTGATATCAAATAAAAACACCTCTTAACGAGGTAAAAAACTAGTGACGATCGCACCTTCAACGTACAAAAGTTCTGATATCAACATTTGTGACGAAAATTATTACACTCGTCATTAAATACACTTTCTAAAATTTTCTCATTCGGCACGCTGCAATAGAAAATGCATGTAAGGGAAAAAGGCTGTAATAGTTTGCTAGGGCGGGCCGAATGGGAAAATTTTAGAAAGTGTATTTAATGACGAGTGTAATAATTTTTCGTCACAAATGTTGATATCAGAACTTTTGTACGTTGAAGGTGCGACCGTCACTAGTTTTTTACCTCGTTAAGAGGTGTTTTCATTTGATATTTTAAGAGTAATCATCTAAGATTTTTGTTTGACTAGAAGCTCCAGGAGGAGATTTTGCGTGCGCACAAGCTCTTAGAGCGTTTGCTGCATTGCTCCCATTGTTTTTGTTATAGTTGCCAGCATTAATTCTATACCACTAGGTAATTGGGATGTGTTTACGCAGATACATGGCGCATATGTTAAACTTGAAAAAAAAAATTTGTTGGTGGGGATAATGTTAAAATTGTTTGGTTTTTAAATCTAAATTTGTTTTTTTTTAAGAAATTAAAAACTTATTTTTATTTTATAGCAACACCCGAAGCGACGTTGTCCGCTACTTTTAGCAAAGCATTTATTGCTGATTTTTTCATATTTCCAAATTCAAATTAATATCCGAGTATAGCTTTCCCTTGACCAAAGCCCTTATGCCGTCTTTGATGGAATGTTCTCGAGCGGACACGAAACTCATTATGTTTCTCGAGGTGATTGGGTTCATTCCCAGAGCATTGTAAATTGGATCAACGATTTCTTTGAATCCCTCGCTGTCCAAGAATAGGAATGGCTTTCCGTCAGTTGTCACTATTTTAATAAGTGAATTCACCATTGCTTCTTCACTTGTTTCGTATAGCTTTAGCATCGGTGTCCTCTTCGTTGTCGCACTTTCTAAATATGTCTCCGTGTTTGGCGTTTCAAACGCTGTACTCGGGTTGGTGTCCCGACTATCTAATAATCGTCTCAACTAAAGGGAGTGCGAGGAAGATAGATATATAAACAATTTTGATTGCGTTCATACAGACAGACAGACAGACGGACAGACAGACGGACAGACGGACATGGCTAGATCGACTCGGCTAGTGATCCTGATCAAGAATATATATACTTTATGTGGCCGGAAACACTTTTGCATGTTAATTGGAGCACTGCTCACTCGCTATTTGCATGCTTTGGCAGGGACTCTATCAGTTCGAGAAATGTTAGCCACCACTAGAGAAATAGGCCCTTAGCCGATCTGAGTACTAGGCTTAAGAATTTAATGTGCCATAAAAAGACGGGGACTGTCGCTACAACTGCTGCAGCGAAAAGTAGGCAATATTTCATGATTTTTTCCTGTATTTTTACGCGTTTAGGTGATTTTGGTATTTGGCGTTTAGGAATTTTTTTGGGTAAGGAAATACATTTGCACATTTTTTCACACGGCAAGCGGGTTTCGTGTCCAATTCACAGCGCAATCGGTTTTCTCGGGGGCAACGCAAAATGGGGGGTATTTACAGTTTGTTGTTCTAACATACATAGCCTTAGATTTTCGATTCCGTCTCTGACCTTTTTCTTCTTCTGTAGGCGCTTGTAACCTACAACATTGGGGGCATTCATTAGGCGGTTATGAATGCGCGGCTTTCTGCAGTACGGCAACTCCACAACCGCTCAAAAAAAATTATTATATTTTTTTTCAAAATCAGTAAACCGTTAATTTCTACCAAACCACTGGATCGATTTGAATGAATTATACATTAAAAGAATCAGGAGAATAAATCCAATTATGGGGTGCATACATATTAATTGAAAATTCGCTATAAAAATATATTTATTTCGATATTAGGCGCCAAAAAGTTGCCAATTGGCTGAATTAAGTTGTACGTTCCCTAGCGAATCTAGGGTGAAACCAAAACGCGTGCAGTTAGTTTGCTGGTCTGATTTCAAGTCGTTTATTGATCGGGAAGCCCTTAACTTCGAGCCGAAGGTTAAGGTCTCCAAATTCTACAAATTAAGATATACATGTTGCGAATCGGTAATGTTTACAAGAGATACATGTTGCGAATAGGTAATGTGTACAAGAATGTTGATAGAGGAAATAATACAGGAATAGGTTCCAAGAAAAGGAATAACTTCATACAATAAAATTCATTAAACTCGAATTTAATACAAGGTCCAAACATACTCCGCCCGTTGAAAGGTGTACAACCTTTCAAGCGCCATATTGGATCGGCAGAGGTGCAATCTTGCAGATTGGTCGTCGTATGACTCCTTTGGCCGTTTGAACATTGACCACACGAACTTTGTTGTCCTCTCCATTGATCGAGTCGATGATGCGTCCAGTTAGCCAGTGCTGGGGAGGGCTATTGTCTTCATGTATGAGAACAATCTGACCAGGTTCGAGGTTTGCCATTGCAGAAGTCCATTTTGCTCGCATCTGAAGCGTGTGCAGGTAATCCCGCCGCCACAAATCCCAAAGGCGTCTTTTTGTGAATGCTATGCGTTGGAATCGTGTTAGATACGATAACTTGCTGTCATCCACTGCTGGTTCCGGGAGTGCCTTCAGGGACGAACCAGTGAGGAAGTGACCAGGGTTGAGAGCTTCCCCGTCATTGGGATCCTCTGAATGACCAGCGATTGGCCGAGAATTCAGGATAGCTTCGGCCTCAATTGCGATCGTCTGCAGTTCCTCGTATGTCATCCCGCTGTCCGACATACATTTGATGAGTAGGTTCTTTATAGATTTAACCGCCGCCTCCCAGAGTCCACCGAAATGTGGAGCTCTTGGCGGAATAAAGCAGAATTCAACTCCAGTGTCGTTGCTGAAGGTTTCCAGATCCTGTTTAGTTTGCTGACTAAAGAGTTCTTGCTTGAAGCGGTTGAGTTGGACGCTGGCTCCAGTGAAATTTGTCGCGTTATCACAATATATGCGACAAGGGCTGCCATGACGAGAAACAAAGCGCTTCAACGAAAGAATTAATGTATTAGTTGAAAGGTCTGTGAGCAGCTCTATGTGTACCGCCTTTGATGAGAAGTAAACATAGATCGCCAAATAAGTCTTATATGGCACTTTGCTGCGTATGCGATAGGATGTTAAAAACGGTCCACATAGATCTACTCCAGTTACAGTGAATGGTCTGACAGTTTGCAGTCGGTCAGAAGGAAGCGAACCCATGATTTGGTTAGCAAGTCTGGGCTTGTAATGGTAGCAGTGGACGCACTGCCTGACTACAGAAGATGCCAGTTTTTTGGCATTCGCAATCCAAATATGTAGACGAAGTAATCCCACAATCGATTTTAATTTTAACAAGATCGAACTACTATATCATTTATCTGCCATAGAAACGATCGAAAAATTTATGTGAAATAATAGGAAATTTAACATATTTGCGATCTGTAAATTAATAGAATGATTTGCAAGGGTATATAAGCTTCGGCTTGCCGAAGCTAGCTTCCTTTCTTGTTTTTAAATCAAAACGAAAATTTTTTATGCTTTTTACGGGTTGGGCTACACACTTTGACTTAGAATTGCGTCAATACCAAATCTTCTAGCTTTTATAGTTTCCGAGATCTCAGCGTTCATACAGACAGACAGACAGACGGACAGACAGACGGACAGACAGACGGACAGACAGACGGACAGACGGACATGGCTAGATCGACTCGGCTAGTGATCCTGATCAAGAATATATATACTTTATGGGGTCGGAAACGCTTCCTTCTAGCTGTTACATACTTTTGCACGAATACAATATACCCTTTTACTCTACGAGTAACGGGTATAATTAATGTGAAATAATAGGAAATTTAACATTTTTGCGATTTGTAAATTAATAGAATGATCTGCAAGGGTATAAAAGCTTCGGCTTGCCGAAGCTTGCTTCCTTTCTTG
>JBAMCF010000515.1:0-16462 GCA_037075285.1 Drosophila lutescens | reverse complement strand
CTAGCTAACTATCGCCCTATCGCTTAATAAATAAGACAGAGTGTTGGGTTTTGAACTTAACTTATCTATCCTTCAGTGGACTTAAATCTCAGCATAATTTATGTATATAGAAACTAAGAATAATTCTGCGCCTAAAACTCTAAAATGAGGCGTCACAATTAAAATAAATCGGACGACTGTATTATATGGCTACCATGATTGCAACGCTATAACTCACGAACGACTTAAAAGAAAAGACAATCAATCAAACACGTGTTAGCGCGTGAATTGAGCTTTCCAAAAAGGTATATTATGATCAGATGCGAATAAAACAAGAAATACGCGCTTTCAGCGCCAACTAGCGAAAATACCGCAAGACTTTTTTGACAACCTAATATGTTATTGATCAGCATCACTAGACGAGTCGATCTAGCCATGTGCGTCTGTCCGTTGTCTATCGGGTTGAAACTTTCCTAAAAGTCTTCTTTCTGTAGCAGGTAGTATATAGGTCGGAACTAGCCGGATCGGGCAACTATATCCTATAGCTCCAATAGGAATAATCGGAAAAATAATGGAAAAAACCCTCTAGCTTCAGTGTTTTTTGAAATATTACCTTCTACTTTTGGGAATAATGTTTTTTATATATTTCTGAATTTCGGATTAAATTTTTAAAAAATCGGACGACTATATCATATAGCTGCCATACGAAAGATCGGAAAATTAATGGGAAAATAATAGGAAATAAATTATAGCTTCTTTGGTTTTTATTGTATTCTTTTCTACTCTAGGATATGACTTTTTTAATATTCCCGAATTTCGAATTTAATTTAACAAAAATCGGACGACATTATTATATAGCTGCCATAGGAAGAACAGAAAAAATAATGTCTAAATAATACGAATTTTAACATTTTTATACCCGTTACTCGTAGAGTAAAAGGGTATATTGTATTCGTGCAAAAGTATGTAACATCTATAAGGAAGCGTTTCCGACCCCATAAAGTATATATATTCTTGATCAGGATCACTAGCCGAGTCGATCTAGCCATGTCCGTCTGTCCGTCTGTCTGTCCGTATGAACGCTGAGATCTCGGAAACTATAAAAGCTAGAAGGTTGAGATTTCACACACATATTCTTGGGCTTCCTACGCAGCGCAAGTTTGTTTCATCGAGGTGCCACGCTCCCCCTAACGCCCACAATCGCCATAAACGATTTTCAAATGTTTATGGAGGCCACATCTTTTAAGATTTTAAAAAAATATAAACGCAATTTTATAGTGTTTATTAATACCTATCGAAATGTAGAAGACATTTTTCAAATCGGACCATTCATTAAAAAGTTATACGCAATCAAAATTGTTTATATATCTATCTCCCTCGCACTCCCTTTAGCTGAGTTACGATTATTAGATAGTCGGGACACCAACCCGAGTACAGCGTTCGCACTCCCTTTAGCTGAGTGGCGGGTATTAGATAGTCGGGACACCAACCCGACTATAGCGTTCTCTCTTGTTCGATTTGTAAAATAATAGAAATGATCTGCAAGGGTATATAAGCTTCGGCTGGCCGAAGCTAGCTTCCTTTCTTATTATTTTTTCAAATCTCAAATCTATTCGCCTCTGTGTCTTTAGCTTGCATCCAATCGAATAGAAATTTAGAAAAGGCCACTTTTTGAAGTTTATCTACTGGATGCAACAAAATTTTCGCGGATTGGACCATTAAATCAAACCCTTTTCTAAAAAGTCGTAAGCGAATGATGAAGCGTCTGAAGTGACAGTTATAGGCACGGCCATCATCCTCTGAAGAATTCGCAGTTTTGTTGTCCCAGGGTGCATTGGTTTCTATGGGGCGGAAGGCGTGGCCCGATCGGCACCAAATTTTGTCGAGACTTTGCATATATAATTACTATATAGTGTGCCAAGATTCGAGTCTGTAGCTTCAGTTTTCTAGTTTATGCAAAAATATTGGGAATTGGGACCAGTGTGCATTGGTGAGGTATCACAAACTTAAAAGCTTATAAAAAAACCGTAAATTCTTCAGAGGATGATGTCTTTGCCAATTGAACTCGTAAATGAATGGTTTAAATTTTAAAAACACAAAACTAAATTTCTCTAAATTTTAATTTTTTTTAAATTTTATATCTGGAAGAAGAACTAAATAAATAAATAAAAAAAAACAGGATTTATAATTTTCTGTGTCCATCAACACAATACAAAAGTCTGGGGCTCATTTAATTGGCAACTTAAATGCCACGCGCACTTGCGGAAACCTGTAGAACAGTTCGCCGTTTTCGTCCGTTGGCCCTGCCAATATGTAGATCTAATTATGCCCTGCATGATCCTTTTCGTGTTCTGTGTGACGACTATAATTCACTGTGCCACGTCTTACTGTTTGATACCCCTAATGCTACTAATTATAATAAACTTATGTATTTTCTGTCTTCAAATAATTTGTAAATTCTTTGTGAGCATGTATTTTAAACTGTCTATTGTTTAGTTTAGTTTAGTTTATTTATTAATATTCTTAGATCGTATTTTTTTCCATGTCCGCGATTCCGCTTACTTGCCCAAAACGGTTTAGGGCTCCGCGCTTAACAAGCTTTGCTTGGTGTCGTAAGGGCCACTTGTTTGTACTGATCATAGTGCATCAACGTCCAAATATATAAAAAATGATGCTGATCTTTGTCGAGCTACTGCGCTGCCATTACTTATCCAACCATATTTATCTGTATGGCAAAGTTTAGCTCTAATCTATTGACTTGAAAATGAAACTGACCCAATTGGGTAAATATGAGCCGAGATATAAGAAAAAATTAAATTTAAAATTTTGAACTTTAAATAATCTTACAAAAAAAACTGTGCCATCGAAAAAAAAACTAAAAGAATTTGCCATCGATGGCTGTAAAGCATTTTGGCTAGACACTAGTGTTATTCGATTATTCCTATGGGAGCCATAATTCTTAAAAATTATTTTGAAGCAGTATTTGCATTAATTTTCTGCTTTTTATTAACATTTCATTCTAGGCCAGCGATTTATTGTCATTATTTTCAAAATGGTGAAATATTTACATGAACGCTTAGTAGCCGCACAAGAAAATCTGGAAGCTATTAAGGAGAGCATTCGATCTTGGGGTAAAGTTCCGCTCTTCCAGCGAAAGGACTCAAATTCCCAACTTTTATTACGTACAGAACCGCGTGAGCCTATTTTGAACACTAGATCGGCAATGGCAGCAGAGACACAGCGTCTTATTGACCTTCTTATGTACGTAAATTTGAAGCTATTTTTCGACATACCGCGAAGGTACAGCTTACCGCCTGGGGAACATGGAGAGGAGGATGACGAAGGCGACGGTATTTGGCCTCCAATTATAAGCCTTTCAGTAATGACGAGTGTGAAGTTCAGGAAGAAAAGAGAGGGTGGTGACGAAGAAGAAGACTTAGAGGAGTTTGAGGAGGAACAATCAGAGAGCGAGGAGGAGATCATCACACCATTTCACAGGTATGAACTGCTGAACGGATTAAGTCAGAAAGAGCGGGAACTTTTCCGCGATTACGAAATGTATGTTGACGAAAACATTGCAGAAAATCTGGTGGATGCCGTAATAACGAGCAATACTTACCTCCGAATGGAAGTAGATAACCGATATGAGAACAACACGCCGATCTTCGAGATATTTATGGAACTGCAAGAGCCCAACGTAGTTTATTTTCGGAACCTCGATACTTCCTCCAAGTCTGGCTTTGCATTCTTCATTGAAACTCTACTAGACGACATGAATAATATGATGGGTCTCCTAAATCGGGTCGCACAAGATCCTACGGAAGTTACTAACAAACCTCCTAAAAGTTTCTTCGGTAAGATAGCCCACAAGGGAAGAAAAAATCGAAACATTATTTCCTTATTGATTATTCTTAGATGAGCTCCAAGATAAGACCGAACTGGACAAGCAACGCTTTGAAATTATGAACAAAATCAAGCTCGCTCTGCAGGCCATTCGTGTTCACGGCAAGGGCTTTATGGAATTCTCTAGCTTGTGGATTTGGGACAAAATAACATATCTATCGGAAGTGAAAATTTATGGTCGCAATTTAACACTGGATGAACGCGATGCCGAGGCCGATCTGGAGGGAAGCTCTGGGGTCAAGATTTTGGGTTTAGAGTACCCACCCCTTACGGTATATAAAGAACAGTTAGACAAGTTTATAGAGTTGCAAGATAAAATTCGAACTTGGGATACTTTTGAGGATTTCTTTGTGTTTTTGCGCTTAAACATGACTGGCTTTAAGGCTGCAGTTTTAAATCAAGTTGGACAATGGATCAGCCTTTTTAAAATGGATTTAATAAATCGAGTAAAGAACTCACTAAAGGTAAGACATTTGAATAGCTGTCGCGCTAACTATTTCATTTTAACTATTTCTCCACCGCTCACTGGGCCAGAAAGTTAATTTTTTACCCAAAAATCTGTCATTTCTTTTCTAGGATTGAATTAGATTGAATTAGGTCATTTTCTTAAAAAACAAAAACGTATTTTTGGACAAAAATTGGATCGGCTGGCCCAGTGTGCATCGGAAGAATTCTATTTACAAAAAACAGTACATATCGATAAATTATAAAAAATTATAATTTAAAATTGAATTTTTGAAGTTAATGTTATAGTATTCACTGAGACCTGGCTTAACCAGTCCGTACACGATTGTGAGATTTTGTCTTATAATTTTTTTGTTTATCGGAAGGATCGTCTGACCCATAGAGGTGGAGGCGTTCTTATTGGAGTCAAATCCAATTTAACTTCTGAGCTTGTTGATATTTCTGAATCATCTTGTATTGAATTTATTTCCGTAAAAATATCTTTCACAAAAACTAATATTTTTCTAACTTGCTCCTATATACCCCCTGGCTCTGAATTTAACGTGTATCTGTTGCACCTGTCCGCCATACAGTCTATCTCCTTGTTGCTTGCTGAAACTGACCAACTTATTGTGCTCGGTGACTTTAATCTTCCCAATATTTCTTGGCTGGAGAGTAATGACTCATTGGCAATGATTCCTAGGATGCAACATGACTTTATTGATGGTCTAGTTGAACTATCTTTGCAGCAAGTTAACAGGATTCCCAATCATATTGGCCGTCTTCTTGACTTAATAAATAATTATTTCGGAAAAGAAAAAATGCAGTTTTTTTGTGTTTATCAATACCTATCGAAATGTAGAAGATTTGATCAAAGTTTCTATCTCCATCTTAATATTTCGGAAAAGTAAAAATGCAGTTTTTTTGTGTTTATCAATACCTATTGAAATGTAGAAGATTTGATCAAAGTTTCTATCTCCATCTCCCTCGCACTCCCTTTACCTGAGTAACGGGTATCTGATAGTCGGGGCACCCGATTATAACGTTCTCTCTTGTTTTGTTATAGAGAAGTTTTTAGCTAACTCGAGGTCATGCCGGCTTAGACTTCAAGAAGTCCAAAACGTCGGCATTATGCCAACACACAAAAGTGAGCGAAGAGGCTTTACTGTACATGTACGTGTACATGTACATAAATAATTAAATGTATCACAAATTGTTCAAAACTTAACGAAATGGTACTTTATTGAAAAAAGTCGATAGTAGTCGACTGAAAATAAACTGAACAATCGCAAAGCATACTATCGACTTCAGTTGATTTTTTGTCAGCTCTAGTGGGTAGTTCGATACTTGGGGCGGCGATTAGATCGAACACCTGACATTAGGAATCAATATATTGAATTTATGCAAGGGTTTCAAGATCTGGGTGATATGAGCATGGTTGATCACCCCAAGCTCGACCAAGCTCACTTCTACATACCACATCATTACGTAATATTGTATTGATTATAATTTTTCTATTAGACTAATTGGAAAAAACCAGTTACAACAAAAAACTTTTAAAAACACAGGGCGGCAACAATACTTTTATTTTGACAGAAGCTGTATGCTTTTATATTTTCTTAAACTTGTTCAAACTTGGGGTTTGAAAGAAAGAGTACCCTTTAAAAAACTTTAACATCAAAACAAACCATGAATCCGTTTTCAGCATTGTTCTAAGAATCATTGCGTCGGGGAACTTTTTGGAAAACGCAGTTTAACTTGGGAATTCGTAACGAATTCAAAAATATAGCATCCACCGAGGTAAATTTAAAAAGCATTAATTTTGTTGCACAGTGTTATTCAGACATCAAACCAAAAAACATGCCTGCAAGAAATATTAAATTTATCTACCCAGTTCGGACTCACTTTCCAAAATAGTCGATGCTGCCGCAGTCGCCGGCTTCCAAATAAAGTCGATACGGCAGCAGTCGACGAACTCCTCCGAGATTGAAGCTTATCAAATAGGTCCCTGTTCAGGCGCCAAAATGATCGAGCCCAAAGTCCTTCAGCTAGCCTTATTATAAAGGACCTAAATTTTCCTTTTCTCCAGCAGAAAAAATGCACATTAGCTCAGCTTAAAGTATTTACTCGAACAGAAGTAATGACAAAGCCCAATTGGCGTTTGTCGATAGTGTTCATAACAGCGATAGTTAACATTGCTAGTATTGTATATTTATTTTAAATTCATAGAATTTAACAGAATTTATTGCAATAAGCGGCGCAAACAGTTCCAATACGTTTTCAGGAGAAAGACTCCGCTTATGGGACTGCATCGGAACCATGCCTTGCCATTCGGTGCACAAGCCATAAAATCTTTGTTTTATATAGACGATTTTCTATCCGGTGCCGATAGTTCAGACCACAATTCTCAGCCAGAGCCACTTCCACCTGGCAAATGACATTCTAATCACAAGGACTTCATCGTTCTGCTTGTCATAATAGTCGCAAAATGTATTCTCCAAGAGCTATTGATCTTAAAGGTTCATTGCGACGAATCAGTTCCCCAGAACATACATTTAGCGTGCCTAACGTTCCTTTCGTCAATGTCTTCCCTAAAATCGCTAAGAATTCATGGCTATTGCCTATAACCGGATATGATCTGTCTGCAGCTTCATGGATTTTGTGATGCTGCATATATGCACGCGTCCTCAGTTCAGATGGTGCAATAAGAGTATATCTAGTCACATTTAAATATCGAGTAGCGCCTACGGGACTGCAAGTTATTATCCCGGGCAATTGGAGGCAAATCGCAACCTTATTTATGCAGGAACACTGCCGAACATGACCCACACGACGCCACGAGCGACTGCGAGTACGAGCGTATATGGAATTAATTCTCAAAATATACCGAATTATGCGAGCACAAGGCAGGGCAGTGTCATAAGTATGCTTAAATGCATCGCAAATAGCAACAAGACAAGTTATTAGTAAGGTCTTTCCTGGCTTTTCTGGACGTCCAGAAGAATGGCCAATGTTTATTGTAAACTTTGAGCAGTCCACTGGAAGGTGTGGATTCAGCGATCAGGAAAATCTAATGAGGCTGCAAGAATGCTTTAAAAGTACGAGGAAAATTAATGATGCCTGCCACAGTTAAGCAAGCGATCGAGACATTTCGAATGTTATATGGCCGACCATAAGCTATATATCATACCCTGCAATCGAAGCTACGTATGGAACCCGCTGTTAAATTAAGCAGCATGGAGAGTTTCGTACGCCTAGCGCTGGCGGTCCAAAATTACAGGGCGACCGTAGACGCGATAGGACTTTCTGCCTATCTGAACGACCCAATGCTTTTGCGAGATCTTTTGGAGAACTTGCCGTTCGACATGAAGCTGGATTGGGCGAGGCAGAGCGCAGGACTTCAGAGAGTGGATTTCGCAGTTTTTGATGACTGGCTATTCAGAGTAGCAACCTGCGCGAGCACAGTGATGCTAATAAATTCAGGCAACGACGACAGACAACGAGAAAAGAATCCAAGGGTCCGGCTAATGGTTCATAACGAGACTAGTTCTACCCCTTCATGTAAAAAGTGTACTGGCATTCATAAGTTGGAGGAATGCAGAGAATTTCGTGCCTTAAGCGTGCCCGATAGGTGGCATTTCATAAAGGAGAGCAGATTGTGCTGGAGATGCTTTGGAAAACACTTCATACGACATTGCAGACCATCACGAAACTGTTCCGTGGATGGATGCACGAGAAAGCATAGTTTTCTTCTTCACAACGGAAATCAAAGTGTAAGCAGAACTGAAAACAGGACAAGTGTCAGCGAACCCGTTCTGCATACAGGGCAGAACGAAAGAGCGTTGTTTAGATACGTTCCCATAACATTGTACGGGCCAAGTTGCAAGGTGGTGTGACGACCCAGCGTCAAACATAATAAAAAGAACATTCCAAAAAACACATCTATCTTTTTATTCTCCCTACGCCGCACCACATTCAAAATACGCGCAAAAATCGCACACTTTCAAAACGCGCGCCCAAAAGGATACGCGGGTCGGACTAATATATCGATAGTCAACTACCAAGCCTGGCAACACTAACCCCACCGATACCTCGATAACCTAATACCATCGCTATATTGGGGACCCGATAACGAGTTATCGATAGCGGGACTCGCAACATCGACCGCTCTGGTCACACTCAACGGGGCCTATATAAGCAGAGGCAAGACCCCAGATGAGTTACTTGCGTTCCGACACATCACCAACAAGGAGAAATATCCGGGTAAGTGTTCTGGTAGATAGTCTTGGTATTGGTGGTGGATCCGTAAGAGTGCGGCTTTAAATCAGCTCTACGACCTGGGTAGGATCACTGGCGTCCCGGTGTAGTTCCTTAGAATCAGCCCCGACCCAGTCGTGATCACTGAGGCGGCCCGGTTTACGTAATTCAGGCCCACCTCAGTGAGTTCCCCCAGACGTCACGTTTCCGGCTCCCGACCCGGAAACGAAACAGATGTAGAACGGCAGGTCGAAACTAACGATGCCCGGCAGACCGAAACTAACGATGCCCTACATTCCCAAAACCTACTCGAAATCCAAGTAGACCAACGACCCAGAACACTGCGAACCCGACGTACACGACGTACGCACGACGAAGCAGTTCACGTACCGGCCACTCCGCAGCGCCACCGCGATCACTCGGCCCTTCCCGCAGCGCCAACGCGATCTCACGGCCCTTCCGTGGCGTCACGTACACACAACGAAGCAGTTCACTATTTGGCCATTCCGCGGCGCCGACGCGACTTCACGGCCCATCCGCAGCGCCGAAACTCGCAACAAGCAGTGGACCTCTTGGCCACGTCACTGACAAGCAGTCAACGACTTGAACAGCTCACCTCCTGGCCCTCCCGCAGCGCCAGATCACGGAGACAGCCCGGCCAAACCACACGAAGCAAGCAGTTCATCACTCGCACTTCTGTAGCACAGAATCAACAAAGTAAGCAGTCTCGACTCACTTATACGTCATCGGCCGACAAAACCCCATTTTACAATTACCACGAAATACAAGCCTACTTTATAGTTCTATCCCTCTGTGTCATTATTGGGGAAAGGGAGGTAAATCGATCTATAGAGGAACTATAAATATCTGTCGCGAGCCCTGACCACGGCGAGCTATACCGCCTCCAAAAACAGGGTCGTTACAGTGGCGCCCGAACAGATTGAAGACAAATAGACAGAAACCTCAAACACCACAAAGATCGTTTACCCTCTTCCTCAACACAACACAGATAAAATGGCAGACAAGCTAACTCGAAGCTGGATCTCCAATTGCAATAAGGCACAACTGGAAACCTATCTGATGGAATTTGACATCGAGCCAGAAACACAGACATGCGGAAACAAATGTCGGAGTTCATAAAAAACGGTGACCACAGCGAAGAAACCAACATACGCCTCCAAGAGCTGGCACAAAAACACGCAAGGACCAGCACCCGACGGATCACGGAATCAACCAAAAGGCACTAGTGGGACATTCAACACGGAGCAACACATCAGCGAGAAAACCCCAAACTTGCTACAGATACCGGACATGCAAGCAACAAGCAGCGGAAAACCGATACCCGAACCCAGGAAAACTGACAAAGTGGCCACAATGGGGGTAATACGAAGTTGGGGAGTAGAACGGAAGAGCTGGCAAGGGCCTATGGGATAGAGCTCGACCACGCAGCAGGAGCTATGGTGATTTTGCTCAGAGACTGTGCCCTGGACTGGTGGCATACCCACCCAACCCCAATGCCATTATGGAAAAGCTTCAAGAAAGAATTCCTGGGATACTACAGACCAGCGGACTACGAAGAGAAAGCAATGAAAAACATAACACGCAGGAACCAGGGTACAAACGAGCCAGCAAAGGACTACACGCGGGAACTCCGGAAGATCATGAGATTTACCAATCTCACGGAAGAAAAGAAACTAGAGTGGGTCTACCGAAACAGTCGAGTAGAGTTCAAAAAGTATGCTAAACGGGGGGAATGCCGAACCCTAGCAGAATACTTACAGTTGGCAGATGAATTCGAGGCTCTCCAGCCACAGGAACGCACAACACAACACACACCGGAAAGCCGCTGGACACAACAGCAGCAAACGGGAAGTTTCGGGAGACAAACAAGAAACCAATGGAGACCCCAGGAACCCCCACACGCACTGAACAGAGGAATCACACGATCATTCAGTATGAATAATAGATGTTCAAGGTGCAAAGAAGAGGGACACAGAGAACAGCAGTGCAACAACACGCCAAGAATATACTGCTGGATCGAACGATCCATTTATGTCTCCGGAACGAAACGTCGGGAAACGCAAGAGGCCCATGGGATCAGAGCGGCATCGGATCACTAGCGACAGGCGATCTAACAGAAGCGGAGGTCCAAGAAACCCTCAAAGGGGATTGGAAATGATGAGTCAAGTCAAGGGAGTCAGCCACATTGCCACGCATAACATCTTCATGAAACACGATCGCCCAATTAAACAGAGGTATTACCCTCGAAACCCGGCCATGCAAGCAATAATAAACAAACAAGTGGACGACCTCCTAGCTCAGGATCTCATCGAACCCTCGCATTCTGCTTACAGCTCGCCAGGCAGCTGAACGAGCACTCAGAACGTGACGCATACCCGGTACCCCGAATGGATCACATACTCAACAAACTACGGCCAAGTATAAAAGTACACTCGACTTAAAAAGTGGCTACTGGCAAATACCGATGGATAAAGGGAGCAAACAGTACACCACTTTCACCGTACCAGGTCGCGGGCTGTTTCAGTGGAAGGTAATGCCCTTCGGACTACACACAGCTCCAGCCACGTTTCAAAGAGCTCTGGATTCAGTCATAGGACCAGAGATGGAACCCTTTGTATTTGCATACCTTGACGATATAGTGGTCATCGGGCGTAGCAAAAGGGAACACCTGGAAAAGCTGCAGGAAGTAATGAACCGACTACGCAAGGCAAACCTGCGGATAAACACAGAGAAATGTCACTTCTTCAAGGAAGAGCTGAAGTACCTAGGCCATGTTGTAAGCGCAAGGGGGATACACACTGACCCGGGAAAGATAGCCGCGATCCTAGACATGCCAAGCCCACAGGCAACGAAGCAAGTACACAGCTTCCTGGGAGTAGCTACATGGTACAGAAGATTCGTTCCGAACTTCACGGAACTGGCACAACCACTGTACAACTTAGTGAAAAAAGACACAAAGTTTAAATGGAGCGAGGAGGCAGAACAAGCAACGCAACATCTGAAAAAAGCCCTAACAGAAGCACCGGTACTGGCCTGTCCAGATTTTGGGAAAACGTGTTTACTCCAGACGGACGCCAGCAACTGCGGATTAGGAGCAGTCCTGACTCAAGAAGACGAAAACGGCGAGCACGTGATATCGTACGCCAGTCGGAAACTCACAAAGACAGAGCAGAACTACTCAGCGACCGAAAAGGAATGTCTGGCAATCCACTGGGGCATCCAGAAGATGAGGATGTACTTAGAAGGTTACCACTTCATAGTCATCACAGACCATCAGGCGCTAAAATGGCTTAACTCGATAGAGAGCCCATCAGGACGGATTGCCAGATGGGCGTTGGCAATGCAGCCATACGCTACCGCAGAGGAAAGCTCAATGTCGTTGCGGACGCATTGTCCAGAATGCCAGAAGAAGAAGCCCACGGAGCGGAGGTCGAAGAATTCATCTGGATTAAACGGAAAATTATAGACTTGGAAAAAAACCCCGAAACATGGCCAGATTACGCGATAATCAACAGAAAACTATGTAGACATATACCATCATGGGCTGCAGACGAGGACACACAGCCATGGAAACTATGCGTGGCTAAAAACCAACGAGAACGAGTACTACGAGAAAACCACAGCGAAGCAACAGCAGGGCACCTAGGGGTGAGAAAAACAAAATACCGGATAATGGCACAATACTACTGGCAAGGAATGCACAGAGATATACAGCAGCATGTACGAAGCTGCAAAACGTGCCAACGCTACAAAACATCTCAGCAACAAGAAGCAGGAAAAATGTTGTCAGAAATAGCGAAAGCACCCTGGGAAACCCTTTGCATAGACTTCGTGGGCTCACTACCGAGATCCAGCCACGGTAATAACATGTTGCTAGTGATGTTCGACAGGTTTACCAAATGGGTAGGAATTGCAGCCGTCCGGAAAGCAACAACAGATATCGTATTAAAGGTACTAAGGGAACAAGTCATAGCACTATTCGGAACACCAAAAAAGATAATCTCGGACAATGGGGTGCAATTTACTAGCAACAAGTTCAAGGCACAACTACAGAAAGGGGGAATTGCTCAACAGCTGACAGCCCCAGACACCCCTCAAGAAAACCCGGCAGAAAGGGCAAACAGTACGATTAAAACAATGATAGCACAATTCTCGGGAACAGAACACACAAGATGGAACGACTGGCTACCTGAAATATCGTTGGCAATCAACAGTAGCAGATCAGAATCAACAGGATATAGCCCGGCATATCTGCTATACGGACGAGAAATGAGACTACCAGGAAGCCTGTTTGCCGAAAACACGCAAGGATTGGGAATCGTAGAAGAGACAGTACATACACGATGGGAGCGTATCATGGAAACAAGGAAGCTAGCACACCTAAACATGGGAAAAGCGGCACAAGATCAAGCTAGATCATACAACCTCCGGAAAAGGGACTGGAGACCCAAAATAGGAGACTTAGTATGGGAAAGACAGCACCCGTTGTCAAAAGCAGCAACTGGATTCGCGGCAAAGCTAGCTCCGAAATACGAAGGCCCATTCAAAGTCACAGGATTCATATCAGCGGTGATTGCAACAATAAAACACACGGTGACCGGGAAGACGCACAGAACCTACGTAAATGAACTGAAACCCCATGTAGAAACCCTAGAATAACGAACACGCACAATTCCACAAAACCAACTAATGCACAAAAACCATTCGAACGTGTTTCAGAATGGACAAAAAACTTCAAAACTCGCTGGCAAAATACAGGGAGAACCTGCAAAGGCTCAAGCAGCAGCGGCGATGAGTAGTCATACTCGGAGCCGTGGACGTGGCAGGTCCAGCTGGGTGCAGGAAGCCAACCAGGGCTGCCCCGGTGGGCAGACAGGCCCCATATCGTAACCCACGCACGACAACACCCACCCCAACAACACGTCAAACTCTGGCAACCTCCACGACCACGAATACGACCACGGCAACAACACGGAAAACGCTGGCGACCCCTACGACCACGAATATGACCATTACATCACCACGGCAAACGGCGGCGACAACTACGAGCAGGAATACGACCACAGCAGCAACACGGCAAACATTGGTAACATCAACGACCAAGGAAACGACACGGCAAGCAACGGACAAAGAAGCACGACCCCCCATGCCCAGGACAACAACCGGCACAGAAAGGCACCAACTGGCAGATTATCAGCGTCCGCAGACAAAATGGGTAACCCCGCGGCGGCTCTCGTCACTAGACTTTCCCGGAGTGAAGCCGATTAACTTATCGGAGGAAAGCGAGGAAGAATGGGAGCCAAAACCACGGGGCCGCGAGGAGCACCTGAAACGCGTGGAGGAAGCGGTCGTGCGTCTGAAGGCAACCTGGCGGAGCGGAAACCGCAAGACAAAGCTGGTGGTCTCGGACAACCATACAACCCGCATCCGGATCGGCAGAGACGGACACGTACATACCAACACCAACGATACGCCAGTATCTTAAGCGGGGGGATTGGGGGTGGTGTGACGACCCGACGTCACAAATAATAAAAAAGAACATTCCAAAAACACATCTATCTTTTTTATTCTCCCTACGCCGCACCACATTCAAAATACGCGCCAAAAGCGCATACGTTCAAACCGCGCGCCCAAGCAGATACGTTGGTCACACTAACATATCGATAAACAACTACCAGGTCTGGCCACACTAACCCTTACGATACTTCGATAACCTAGTACCATCGCTATATTGAGGAACCGATAACGAGTTATCGATAGCGGTATTCTCAACATCGAACGCTCTGGGCACACTCAACGGGGCCTATATAAGCAGAGGCAAGACCCCAGATGAGTCACTTGCGTTCCGACGATCTTCGAGGAAACATCAGCAACAAGGAGAAATATCCGGGTAAGTGTTCTGGTAGATAATCTTGGTATTGGTGGTGGATCCGTAAGAGTGCGGTTTTAAATCGGCTCTGCGACCTGGTGAGGATCACTGGCGTCCCGGTGTGGTTTCCCTGAAATCAGCCCAGACCCAGTCGTGATCACTGAGGCGGCCCGGTTTACGTAATTCAGGCCCACCTCAGTGAGTTCCCCCAGACGTCACGTTTCCGGCTTCCGACCCGGAAACGAAACGGATGTAGAAACGGCAGGTCGACACTAACGATGCCCGGCAGACCGAAACTAACGATGCCCTACATCCCCGAATCCCACTAGAAATCCAAGTAGATCGTTCCCAACGACCCAGAACACTACAAACCCGACGTACACGACGTACGCACGACGAAGCAATTCACACTCGGCCCCCCGCAGCGCCAACACGGTCACTCGGCCACCCGCAGCGCCAACGCGATAACCCGGCCATCCGCAGCGTCGACACGGACACTCGGCCCATCTGCGACGTCAACACGATCACTCGGCCCACCCCGCAGCACCGACACGATCTCATACGCTTCTGTAGCACTGGATCCACGGCGGCAAGCACTCACGCTTCCGTAGCATCGGACCCACAACGGCAAGCAGTTCATCTCACACGCTTCTATAGCGTCACGGACACACCGCGAAGCAGTTCATCTCACACGCTTCTATAGCGTCACGGACACACCGCGAAGCAGTTCATCTCACACGCTTCTATAGCGTCACGGACACACCGCGAAGCAGTTCATCACACACGCTTCCATAGCGTCACGGACACACCACGAAGCAGTTCATCACACACGCTTCCGTAGCGTCACGGACACACCACGAAGCAGTTCATCACACACGCTTCCGTAGCATCGGACCCACGACGGCAGGCAGTTCATCACTCACACTTCCCGGAGCGTCGAACCGACAGCAAGCAGTCCATCCTTCGGCCCTCCCGCAGCGCCGAATCAACGAAGCAAGCAGTCGCGACTCACGTACACGTCATCACCCGACAATTACTACTTTTTACAATTACTACGAAATACACGCCTACTTTATAGTTCTATCCTTCTGTGTCATTATTGGGGAAAGGGAGGTAAATCGATCTATAGAGGAAATATAAATATCTGTCGCGAACCCTGACCACGGCGAGCTATACCGCCTCCCAGAACAGGGTCGTTACAACTTTATGGGGTCGGAAACGTCTCCTTCACTGCGTTGCAAACTTCTGACTGAAATCATAATACCCTCTGCAAGGGTATAACAAGAAAGGAAGCTAGTTTCGGCCGAAGCTTATATACCCTTGCAGATAAAAGAAATACCTTTTTAGGTTGTCAGATATCAAAACGCCTACTTCCTGCAAAGTTACAATGAATTTTCTTATAGAAAGAAGACTTTTGGGAAAGTTTCATTGCGATAGCTTTAAAACTGAGAGACTAGTTCGCATAGAAACGGACAGACGGACAGACGGACATGGATAGATGGACTCGGCTAGTGGTGCTGATCAAGAATATATATACTTTATTGGTCGGAAACGTCTCCTTCACTGAGTTGCAATATCTGACTGAAATTATAATACCCTCTGCAAGGGTATAATTAATGAATTAACGTCAAACGTAAATTAAATCCTGAAAGTGGCAAAGAGTTCACAAGTGGACACTGGCCATCTATATGAAACATTGCTCTCCAGAAACCGAATGTTAACAATGGAACTTCAAAATTAATGATGGCAATCTCGCTTGCTAAAGTAAACATAGTCAGCCCAAACATATTAGATCACGCAGACCTAGAAAGTATTTGGAAGGAGGAGCCCACCGACACTCCTATAAAAGATATTTTGTCCGTAGCGTCCGTGAAAATTCTCCAGTCTGTTAACATATTGCACTTAATTATGTCGGCTCGCTCCGACATATGTACTACCTGCAATAGAAAGAAGACTTTTGGGAAAGTTTCATTGCGATAGCTTTAAAAC